>JMRR01017817.1:0-99777 GCA_000688735.1 Glossina austeni
AAAACAAACATTCATCTCGATCTTTGCAATTCGTGCCCTTGACGTTTATGTGGGATGTTCATTCTCCCACTTTTCCCATCGAATCTCACTTCTTTTTTTTTTATCTCAAACGGACTAACAGAATTAACATGTCTTCCAGTATTGAATATGAAAATTAATATAAACAGACAATGAATACCGATTTTTTTTTTGTAAGCATGAAGATGATGATGGTGAGTGCTATATACATATTTATATACGATTTGTATATTGATAGGAATAACAAAAAATCCGGCTTTTTCAAGTGAAATATTGAAATTTTTTTGATAAGTTCGAAAATGAAACAAGCGCTCTAGTAGACGCTTCAGTAATTTTAATATGATACCGATTGTAAGGAAAATTTAGAATTTTTATTTCCACTTGTTTTTTCGTATCAGCGCGCATATAATATCTTCGAGAATAAGTAAAATCTGGTTATGTATATTATTATGCATACACATATGTACATAAGCAGATATATGATATTTTATGATTTACTTATATATTCAGACCTCGTTTTTTAGCTATTTATTTGGTTTTTGAAATCATGTGAAAATAACTTCAAACCACTTGAGACCAGACAAAATGTCTGCATTCTTTCTCTTATCTCTTTCTTTCTTTTTCTTTTTGTTGTTGTTTTTAATTTTTTATATATGGCGTCTGGGCATTGGATAGCGGTTGGGAATAAATGAATTTATTTTAAATATTATAAAAATTCCTTCAAATGATTAAAAGCACAATTTTTTATTGCCGCCACCCACCCTAAGGCAGTGTGTGGAAGTGAAGTGCTATATTATCGTCTGTAATATCCAGAAAGACTAGGGATCTTATAAAATTTAAAGAAAACGAGGGGCTTATACGTGGTTTTTGTGGTTATGTAATCGGTATTGCGAACGCGCCTTGATTCATGTCAAAGAATTCCGCTGTCAATTTAAATTTTTACACTGCGGAAACTATAACGACTGTCAGACGGATGGACAAATGAGGTTAAACTCGCTTTAGGTTGGCCAAAAATATGTTTACGCTTTTGGGTGTTGGCCACAAATTTCGCGGAATCTTATATATCTATCGGCATCAGAGTGAAACGGGCAAACATGAACTTTCCTGTTCCGAGCAACGCAAGGCCTGATCCTTTATCTTGCTTATCCCCTTGCTACAAATGACTGCATTGTTATTGCCTCGCTCAACGAATTGAACCAATAGCTGATGCAAATCGACGAATAACAATTCGTAAAAGGTCAGTCCTTGACAAAGACCATCTCAATAAGATCTAAACTAACTATATTTATACATTGGATGCATACAATCTTTCGTCATCTGAAGACATTTATAAATTTGTTTGTATAAAAATGTGTATATTGATTGGTTCTTGTTGGTGGCGCGTGGTGTTTTCATTTTCAATCATCAACAAAAGTCGAAAGAAAATTTTGGAAAAATTTCATAATAGTTTTATGATCATTAAAATAAACAAAGAAGAAGAAAAACATCTTAAGTCTGAAGTGTGAATGCAATTGCAATGCTAAGTAGGTTTCCATTTTGTTGTATACTTGATCTTCTTTAAGTATACGAAAAAAAAACTCTCGACTGCATATGAAATATTTTACTTAGAATGTAAACAAAACAAACACATATGCAAATGCACTGCACGCACGCACGCACTTGGCATTTTATCGCCATTGGTCATTTTTAGAGCAGCAAACAATAAGCAGATATTATTAAATTATTGGGAAAAGATAACGACAATGAACCGATCGATTCTTGATAGTAATATACAATATGTTGCTAGAATTGAAGCCGAAGCCTTCCAAAAAATTCACTATCACTATTAATACACATGTGTGCATGTACATATGTATGTTCACATATATATTTAATTTATGACATTTCTTTGTTTTCCTCTCTTTTTTTTTTTTCGTTTATTTAAAATTGTTGCGCGAAAGATACGACCGTGATAGGATAGCCTTATGTTCTGCCATCTTTCTACATAGCAGATATTTTTTTAATCATTATGCAGACGGTTGTATATACTACATGTATATATGTGAGCATGAATGTTGTTTGATATAAACATGATCTTTGTTTTTATGTTAATTCTATAATTTTAATATTTTTTCAACAACTGATGGTTGACTTGTTTTCTCCGTTTTTTTCTTTTTCTGTATTTCACTGACAGATTTATGAGCAGCGGTTTTTTTTTTTTTGATAAAATAAAAAAAATGTGGAAAGAAAATCAATATTCAACATATATACAAAAAGCCTCGGTATTGATCATCGCAAACGTCGCAACAAAATATTTTATAGAAGTACGTGCTACTTACATAAAAACTACTTGTGATCTTAGTTGCGTTTTGAAAAGTATAACTTGATTAGGGAAAATTGTCACAGGTGTCATAACATCATAAAACACCGTCGCTAAACTTTTTGATTGCATTTTCAAAGGCTGAACTTATTGTCATTTATACATTTTTTAGAAGAAATGCTAATCTAATGCTTAAAGCAATTCGTCCAGTGATCAACAGCGTCAAACGCTTTGATTTTGGAAACGCAAACGATTTTACCGCATTCAAAAGCGGTGCAACAAAGAACCGTAAAAATTACTGAAAAAATTATTGAAATTCCTTGTGAAATATCTCGAGAATTTCTACATGCATGGAAAGATGCAATCAAACAAGTAAAAAAATTATATTCCGCCGTCCGAATCCTTTATCCTCATCATCGACTAAAAATAAGGAAAATAAGTAGGTTTTTATACTCCGTACATCCGTAATATTGGGTGGGTGCGGCTGATTTTTTCTGCTTGCAGAATAAAAGTGAAAATTTACTTCGAATATCTGTTGTTGTAGTCTACGAGAAACAAGCAAAAAACATGGAAAGCGATGTCCACAGCTTTTGTTGCACAGGTGTGTAGGAGTTGTAAGCGGTTCAGTTGACAAATTTGGATAATTTTCAAATCCTTTTGCAAATCTGTAGAATGTTTGTCACAGGTACTGCGCACTTCAGCAGACGCACAGATGGGTGTGTTGTGGTGCATTCCGAATTTGAAACGGGACTTTTGAAGCTTGTTTCTGCGCGTTATCAATGTGTCGAAAAAGGAAAATTAAATTTTGAGACTCTATAATAGTAATGGTTGTGACAGGCGTGGTATATTTTTGCCATTTTTTCTATGTTCAAATTTTTATAAATTTACAACAGCAACGAGAAAAGAAACCAATGTTTTATTTCTTTTGAAAAACACAGGTGTTCTCGGTTTACGTGGTATATTAGGTGCGCCTTTCAGCCGATTTGACCCGCTTTCAGTACCAACTTATATGCAAGAACTTCCTATGTTTCTGCAAAATTTAAACATGATTGCTCCAGTTTTGGGGCCGCAACAATGTTTACAAGAGATAGACATACGGACTTGCTTAAATCGATTCAGAATTTGATGCTCCTCAAGCATATATACACTCTGTGTGGGGTCTCTAAAGTTTCCTTCTTGCCCTTACGAACGTTTTTACAAAATGTATAAAACTCTCATCACTCGGTGATTGGCACAAAAAACAAAACAAGTAATCCACAAGTCCTGTTAGAGACAAGGCCGAATGCTGCCGAATCGAATAATTAATTTGACAAGAATTACCGCGAACCTCGTGAACATCACTAGAATGATTTACTTCGAGTTTAGACGACGAAAAGGTGATTTCTTGAGTACTTTCAATGGAAATCCGCTCAAAAGCCCGAAACTCGTGGGCATAGTTGAAGGGATTAACTTTGACATATAAATTGAAAACGTGATTTTGTAGCTTTGCGCTCAGCTTAAATCGAACAAATGCCCCAAATTATTGAGATCTTTGACCTTTGTAAACCTTTGTTTAAGAATGGAACCAAGAAAAGCAGCTGTAAGAAGTAGCCGTAGAAGAAAGGTTACCCTTGCTATTGAGTTCTATTGAGTTCTCTGTTCGTTTCAAGTTTAATTTTATTTCACTTTTGAATGGACTGGAAAATAATTAAAATGCAGGACGCTTTGATTAATGCAAAATAACAAATGTTTGATTCACTCCTCAAATAATCGCGGATCTGCCTCGCTGATGGTATTTAAAAAGTAAAATAAAATAAAGTGACTATCGAACGTCACGTTAAACTTGATTTCTTGCATTTTGCCTTAATTTTGGCGTAAAACAAATTTATATTAAGAAAAATTTCTTTATATAAAATTGATTGCACTTTACGGAACCGATCGCAAATCCGCGGACAAAGTAGTATAATTTACTTTTACACATACACAAACGCACTCTATACACGTTAATTGGTTTTTAATTTGGATCGAGTCTTTCTTGCCTTGCTTTTCATTGCTCATAAAAGCCATAATAAATTAATTAGCTTTGGCAATTAGCTTTCAACTGAAAAATACCATTCGGTTGGTGAACAGGTAAGAAAATGAAAAAACTTCATTTACACGCACATACATTTAAGCGTTGAGCATGTGCCAAAGCTCAACTCCTTTTAGTAGACATTTTAATAGGAAACTTTGCATAACCGTTTCTTAAGCGATTTCAGTCAGGCTTTACATTTGCAATGTATTAGACAAGAAGAGGAAGGAGCGGGGGGTCCCCTTAGCTCCTTAATATCTGTAGTAACATTTATGTACATATATTATGTATAATATTTATTGCTGGCTCTCGAATAAAAAGTATTTTAGTATAAATTATAGTTCAACTGTCAGCCAAATCTATTCCAGGCACGCATACGGAAAATCATTGAAAGTCGTAAAAATTGTATAGAATTACAAATTTTCATACAAAGATTCTCTTTATTCTTAGTTTGCTTATAACATAGCATAACTAATAAATGCGTGTATGTATGTAAACATGATTTTCCTTAAAGATTAAATAAAAAAAATCGCATTTTTTTGGATTCCCGAGAACCTCTATATCATCAAAACTAAATTGCGCCTATCGTGTAATGGAGGAGAAACCC
This sequence comes from Glossina austeni, assembly GCA_000688735.1. NCBI lineage: Eukaryota > Metazoa > Arthropoda > Insecta > Diptera > Glossinidae > Glossina > Glossina austeni. The sequence goes on from JMRR01017817.1 coordinate 4,975, forward strand.
CGATTTAGATCATTCATGTAGATTTCTTACCACAAACCCGTGGATCTATTTGTTTCTTAATAAGAAAACGGGAACTCAGTACTTGGCCAGATTGTTTTATTTTTCAAACAAAGAAAACAATTGTTAACCTTAACGGAATCAGGTGTTAATTTGAAATTCAGATCTCACAAGTGACACACACTAAGAGAGCCGAACCGTAAGACAGGTAAAATAGACAAAGAGGGACAAACGTGATTAGACAAATCTAGCAATGCAAATAACAACCGATTCATATACTTGTACTGATACACATTTTAATGTGTCTGGTGTGGTAAGTGTAATGAATAATAATAATATTAGAGAAATTCATAAATTCTTCTAGTTAATCCGTGTCAATGTCGCCCTGTTCATAAGATACGCCTGTCAAAAAATCTAGTTACTTCCAGGCGTCAAAATACATCAAATCGTCATGAGTAGCCAAGTAGCAGAGTAGGTAAGCGTCATGACTATCAAGTCAAAGTTCGCGGGTACTGAGGAATCAGTTCTTTAAGAATTTTGTAAATTTTGTAATCTTTGGTTCTTCGAGTCAAACCTTAAGTGAAGATATATATATATATATATATACATATATATGTGCATAATAAACATCACTTGCCAAACAATAAATTTTAGCTCCAAAATATCATATCCTTCCTTTTCTGTATACTCGTCCTTTTTTTGCTTTTGACTATTTGAAAAAAACTTGAACAACACACATATATACAGTTGTTGCCTGGTATTTCTTGTGTATACATACAAATACATATACATGTACATATATATATATATATATATATATATTTCATTCTTTCGTCTTACTTATATATTAAATGTACATAAATAAATAAAACATGGACAACAACAACGACAACAACAACAACAACGGCAGATAGTTAGTTGGATGAACAAATATAAATTTAGAAAAGAATTTCATGTTAAGCAAAACTTTTCGAGTGAATGCGGACATAAATAAGAAGCTTTGGGAAAAAGGATAGAGAGGACGGAGCTATTCCCATACACATTATATGATATTTGTTTTTGCTTTTTGTAAAGCTATTGGATGCGGTGCTTATATCTAATCCGACAAATGTGTATACGTATCTCCGTATCAACGTATCCACGTATATATATGTGCTTACATAAATAAATATTAAATAAAAAATTTAACAAGACTCTGGAAATTGCAAAATATTCGCACAGAAATGCTTATGTAAACATGATTACGAGAAATGCTTGTTTCTGGCGTTTAACTCACTAAAAATTTCGTTTGATAAAACGTCGAGAGGAAGGGAGATAATGGATGATGACTGCAGGCATGCATTAATTTATAGCATACATTAGAAATGTCATCCTTGTTGCCGTCACAGTTTGTTTCGTGTAAGGAGTTGTTAGGCAATCTTCTCTGAAAAATGCCACCATTGCGACAGGGATCCTAAGGAACTGGAAAGATGTTAAAATTCTTTTACGTTTATTTAGATCGCGATTTATCGGCCACAGTTTGATGTTACAATCAGTTAACAATACGTAAAAGAAGCAAGTTTTTAACATACGAGATGTCGTATAAGACGCTAACGAGCTGAGACCCAGATACTTTTTTTTTTATCGCATGTGTGGGCCTTCGCGTGATATGGGAGAAGACTATTAACCAAATTACGTGGATAAGATAAAACGATAATTCCATGCGATAGTGGGCCGAAATATCTATAACTCGCCCGAACTTGAGAGAAATCAGTTGCAAGGCTTTAGCGCATTTACCCATTCACACCATTTTCCCTACGAAGCTGTTTCAGCTCCGGAAAGACTCTTTAAAAAAGGCTTAATATTTTCCAGCCAGCTTTTTAAACACGGAACACTCTTTTGCAATTGCTTTGTCGTCCCCCTGCCAGAAGAGGGAGGGAAATACAAAATGCTCTCTACCTAACGACAATATATGTCCTCTCCATATATATATGACTTATAAGTGAATATTAATGAGACACGAAGGAGAAATTGAAGTGTCACTTGTGTTTTTGTTCTCGATGATAACTAAGGTATCTAGTTGTTGTTCGCTAGGATGGTTGTGGGGTTTTTTTTCTCTTCTACTTGGAAAAATGGCAGTAAGTGCACACAGTTGTTGTTGTATCAATTTAATCAAATGAAATTTGTAGATAATGGTTTGCCATGCATTCTTTTCATTCAATCAGCCAATCAACTAACACACGCAATCACACACACCCGCATAGTCTGCTATATGTTTTCCACTTTACAGTGCGTCCTAATAAGTGTACAATTATTTGAAAGATGGTCTTGAAAAGCTTCGCACTACGAAAGAAATTTTTACTGTATTTCCCAAACTTAGTACAGGAGTTAAGACGCGTCCATCAAATCGTATTTTACGGATTCTGCTAAAATTTATTTTTTTTTTTGAGATTCGAATTCTCGCCCTCCTGACGATTTGTTTTGTTTTTAACAGAGACAGAGTTTTGGTGACATATCTCGCGCTGTTCTACCTGTTTCTTCTTTTAACTGCATTAGTTTTTATTGTAATACCGCAAACAATGCAACGCCTCAGGTGACGAGTTAAGTAACTTTACATTTCCCAACGAACAAGTCTTAGTCGTTTCATCAAAAAGGGTTAGTAGTAGTAGTAGTAGTAGTAGTTGCACCTTTACATTCCTCCGTTTAACTTGCCAGTTAGTGTGTTTATAAACTCCGTAAGCATGTTACGGTGCGAAATTTTTGTAGTTAAACATTGAAATTTCATGGTTACGACGGCGTGTACGATTTATGATATGCAACAAAAACTGATCTCCTTCACATTTACAAATAGCAACAACCAAAAAAAAGAAAAAAAAAAAAAGAAGAATAAATAATAAAAAATAAAAATTTTACTTGAGAAAAACTGTCAAGATTGTGTTGTCTTTCCTTCTTCTTTCCAGTTGACAAAAGGGTTGAGTTGCATTTTTTTTTTTTCTTTTTGTTCGCTGCACATGACGAAAGGTGTGTCACTTTGAATTATAGGAGCAATTATATCATAAAAAAAAGAGAAAATCGTTCTTCTTTACAATTTGCATTGAAGAAGCATCGGCGTTCTTAAAACGTTTAACGTGCTATATATATGCTTATAATTTATCTTTAATAAAAGAATTGTTTCCTAGATTTTTATATCCAAACTACTACTATACGAACAATGGCTGCTGATTTGGCAAAAACAATATGGCGTTGAAAAATATTTATGCAAATATTCTCATAAAATCTCGTAGGTAAAATTTATATTTATGGAAGGGTTAAACAGGGCGTTTTATTTTGCTTGTATAACTACAAAACATTTGCTGTATTCCTCATAAATATTCGGAATACAAATATAAGAAAATCCATTTGTCACGTACAATACCTAAACGAATTCAAACGCAAAAAAACGCAAAAAAACAAAATTAGCACAATTTTCGATATATGTATACATATATATATATATGTGGCTGTGTGTATTCACACACAACTATGGAAATATGTATGTTCTTTTGTGGTTTTCATCCAGCGACATTTTTCTCATCCAATGTTGCTTTTAATAACCCTCTCCTTGCGCCAGATGTGTATTATGTTTCGAGATGTTTTGGCGGAAACGAATTTTTCCTACTTGTTATGACAAATGGATCAGGATATCGGCGAACACGCAAATCCGCTCACTTTATTAAGAACGCTGGCTGGTGTTCATACTACAAGATTTTTGCATATCGTTTCTATCCTTTATTCAGTTGAATATCCAGACCTATCTAACTCTTCATAAAACGTCTGACCATACGCCAAAGCCGTTTTGCGTATCAACTTAGCCTGCTCTGAACTCAAGTGAAAGGCCAAGATCCAGAATATCCTGCAAATGCCAAATTAGCTGCAGTTTATTACTTCAATGTAGGAAATTAGAGGCTTAGCTAAAGGGCACTAACATCTTGAAATGGCAGCATTTTCCAAAATTTATATAAAAAGATTTATCAATAAGTGGGCGTCATGTTACATATAAAGGTAAAATTACAAACATATTTGAAGAGAAAATGAAGCATCGCCGTTCTGGCTTCGTTTCTTGTACCATATCGCTGAGGCCTAAAACGCAGAATAATTGAATCGGAAAATTGTAATTCATTGAAGAAATCCTATGAGATCACGTTTCTTCTTTCGTTTTTTTTTTTTTTTTTTGAAGGTCTCTCTCCATGATTATTTAAAAATAATCGATCGAGTGCTCGATGCTGGGGTCCATTGCAACTGACTTCGTTCGATGACTGCTTAAATGCTTTTGAGAGAAAATTAGCCTCATTCTTGAACACCTGAGTTCGCCTGGCAAGGACGGTTGACAATGACAATGATTAACGATAGAGGACGCGAGCGAACACTCCACAGACAGTTGCATTGAAGAAGTGCACGTGCAGAAACCCTTATGGAGACAGACGGACGGATCGGGACTTTCCGGGTCATGCCCTGGGCTATTCTACACCCTGTCCTACCTACGGTCTACTTCGGCCAATACTTGTGCGTCGAAAGTCCCGAATGTGTGTCACAAATGTCAGTAGATTTGTGGCGCGGTCCTCAATACAAATACCTTAGTTTCCGGCAATGATAACCGCACTTACAAGTCTAATTCTAATTTCTGGCGGGCGGCCATGCGGAAGCTTGTTCCAATCATAAACACATGAACTGGTTCGTCCCTCTGAAACGTGTGAATAGATAGACTATAGTGGATTAGGTAGGAATCTCTGGAAAATTTGTGATAGTTTGAGTGGCGATCTATATGTTTTCTTAGTAATACACTTCCGGCACATTCTTGGGAGAGTACGGGAATGAAAGTTAGTCGCTGTTAAAGGAAAGACATGACATTCATTTTAACTTTCGAACATGCACGTAGTTCGATTAAGCGTTTTATGTATATGTAGAAAGAAAAGGAATGGCAAGGACATTAATTTATTGCTACTTTTACTACCGTCGAGCGAGAGAAAAAGAGAGAGGGCGAGAGGTAGAGCGTCGTAAGGCTAACCAATAAAGAATTCAGAAAAACTTGCGTTCATTGAAAACATTAAGGTGATCCCTGTTATATGTAGTAATAGTAACGATACAACACCGGCCTGGCTACTCATGTTTGTGTTCAATTTTGGCTGCCATTAAATATCGAATTTATTCGTTCGTTTATTTACTAAAAATTTTGTTTATTTTGCTCTTGGCTAACTTGGGTTGAGGCGGGAGGAGATGGGGCGAAGAAGAGCGCGAGCTAAATAAGAAAAACATTTAAATAGCATTAAGCAGCAGTTGTATAACATCTTTAGTGTAAGTAAAATTGCGTCATTAATTGTTATATTTAATTGGCGTTATCGCGAGCACATACATTTCCGTCCTAGCAGAGCTCTATAGGCAAAATGTTTTTAGGCCTACAACAACAGCGTTGTTGTTGCTGTTCAAGTGCAAACGAAGAAAAAAGAAAGAAACAAGTGCCAGATGCATTATTAAAAGCAGACTCCTTTTCAAATATTTAATTGGAGCAGGCATGAAATTGCTCGCCCATTGGGAGCACCGTCCTTTTAATGGAATCAATTCTTTGCTTTCCACACACACACACACACACATGCAATTTACGGCTTTTTCCATTTGTGTGTTAAAAACTCCTGCAGTTCTAAAATATTGTTTTCAATGGAATGCGAAAAAGAAATGGAATGAGAAAATGAAAAAAGTCTTCAATGTTACGGTATATGGTCTGCGTTAATATTCGCGTTCGCCAATTTACGAAAACGTTTACGCGTGTACGCCTTATTTTATGTACGAGTATTTGTTTTAAGTATTCTTCTGGCCCACCACTCCTCGTTAATGGGTAAGTGTGACTTTGCGTTTCATGCATTAATGCGGAAAATTATTGTCAATACAATTGATATTTTATGACCATTAAGTTGACATCATTTTATGGACGTTTTACTGGTTTCCTTATAATGAATTTACATATTTTATAAATATTTATGAGTATTGGAGCCAATAACACACCAATAAGCGTTCAACTGTTGGTGCTGTTCTTCTTGGCCTTTTTCTCTCAATTGGTTGCGTTCGTATTTTTATGACTATTTTCTGTTTTTTTTGTTTTGAAAATAGAACGAAATAAAACTAAAATGTGCACAATTTTAATGGAAAAATATTCCACAAGAATTTTCGCATAAAAATCAAAAACAACAAAAAAAAATGTATGGAAATTTTATATCCTAAGGAATGCCACAAACAACTTTCACTTTTCAGAGATTTTGTGCAAAATGCAAGAGTTAACAACAACAACAACAACAACAACAATAATAATAATAATATCTGCTGCGATTTCAAGGTTTATTTTTAGAGGATAATTAAAAAACTGAAAGAAATGTGAATGAATTGCGATAGAAGAACGAACACAACACTCGTACTGTAATTTAACCCTTTTTTTAACTTAACGAACCATAAAAAGGGAAAGTTTTGTCGGGTAGAAAAAAAGTAAATAAATTTTAAAAAGTAACCTCGTCTAAATCAAACCGTTTTAAACCTTCGGCCCTGAAGTTGAATGATGTGCATCATTACAATAAACCCACGCTTTGTATTCCGCACCAAATAAGGCATAAAGTATTTGTGTAATTCCTACGAAGAGCTCGTTTCCCTTACAATCATATAGTCAAGGAATTTGTCTTTTCAAGCTACACCCACATTTTCTATATACACACAGATAATTACAATTTATTATCTCGCTCTACTAAGTTTGGTGCATGCAAGCTTTCCATTGTTGCACGTTTGATAGTTTCTTCGGTCGGAATGGAGCCACGGTAAGCATTCTATTCTAAAATTGAAAAGCCTGTGGTAGCACTGATTGTGCTCCGACTCTGAGCGGCACCCTCTAAATCATGCAACAACGTTGCATACGCTCTTCTTTATGAGCAACACGAGAGGGAAAAGGTCGATATGCTATTCAAGCGAGGAAGAATTACCCGATGTTCATGGAGAAAGATGTATTGGCAGAACGCCAATGCCAAAGCTCTGTTGATCTTGAAGATGTATCGCGTTCTGGAACCCCAGTTGACGAAAAAGTAAAGGCGTTCATTGAACTGCTGCCGAATAACAGGTCGAGAGCGTAGAGAAATAATCACTGTAAGACAGTCATCCTTCCCTTTCATAAAAAATAAAAACGAAATTACTTTGCGAATAACCTGACAGTTAGTGTTATGGCGTCGTTAAAAAGGGGGGTTAACAAGTAAACGCATGAATGGACCTATCAGGCGGCGTTGCCTCGATTTAATACATAAGCATTTGCAAGACGGACGGACGGACGGATCGGAAAGATAAACCGACGCGGAATGTAACTCTTGCTGATTCTATCTGAAGATATTTGGAAAGCCCTATCGTTAGCGGACGGTAGATATTATTGGGTGTCTCTCCTTCATTGGCTGAGAATGACGAATATTTGATTGCTAAAGTGCTATTGTATAAGTCTCTGTATCCATATATCCATCCATTTTTTTAAATATTCTTTGATTTTTTGTTTTTGCACTCTGTCAGCCATCATCAACATTCATGTTGATGGCTGACAATCGTGACTTCAGGAATTAAAATTTATATGTGTTTCTCCTAAAAGTTGTGATTTTCTGTTTTGCCTTAATGTGTATTTTTCAAAAAACTGAATTTTTGTCCATTGCGTTTCTGCATTTATAACAGACAGGCGACACGACATATACACTTACAAACGAGTAAAGCTCGAAGCAAGTGACATGTTTATGAGAATCGGTCCGTTGCAGTTCAATGAATTTTAATTGACTGTCTTTTCGTTTATGAAGTCAGCAAGGATGACGAAGACGACGACATTATTACAAAATTTTTCCAGTGTTTTTGAAAACTCTTCCCCTTTCTTTTGCTTTATTTAAGGCAATTATCAATTTACAAAAAAATTTCTTATTATTATTTCTTATTATTCTTCTTTGTTGACATATTTTATTTTACAAATTTGCTGACTTATTGCGACTATAAACCAATTTAATCAAATAAATTGCAAAGAGAATATTGAAAATTATTCGGTTTCTCAATGTTTTACGAAGATTTTTTATAAGGGCTTTATAAGAGAGATACTACGAGCATAAAATAATAAGTAATCTGTAAAATAGAGGTAAAAGAATATAGTATTCGATCGGAGCAGATAGTTGAAATTATCAATTTTTTATAAGATCAACATTGAGATAAATAGTTCTTTGCTCTATTGTCCATGTTCTGTTCGTGTTATGAGGAAAGTGCAATATAATACTAATGTGTCCAAAAAGCAAGACCAATTTCATCTTCTCTTTTTTAAAATCTATTCCAAATTCTTTTTTCCTGATAACTTCAGGCAAACTTCAGGCGTAATACGCATATAATATTGCTTGTCAATAGCTTGGGCCGACGGACGGAATTTATGCAGATTTTTTGCACGATATTTGTTCGGTTGATCGTTTGTTTACGTAACACGTTTCATGGCCGATTGATAGTCAGAAGTCGCCTCCTTATACACATACATTATTGAAATAATACTTTTTGTGTCATACGCAGCTAAAATACTAATGACATCTATGACGTGAAATATGACATAGGTGTGTGTTACGATATACTCGCTGAATTTAACTCGAATATTGATCTTACTTTTTGGGCATTTGCTAGTAATTTGATCTGCGCAGGGTCATAGCTTTTGTAGGTTTTCCTTGCGAGGCAATAGTCTGCACTTAGTGGAGAAATTTAAGTTGGCTACGCAAAGTATCTAAGCTACACTGAAAAATATTTCGTCACTAAACAGAAACGTTTCAGCTCAGGCAAGAAGGCCATTAGGAGTTTGCTTAAGAAGTGATTGTGCTGGGTTAGAGAAAGTCTCGACAAATCACGAGCGTCTAAAGGAAATTCTTTGAAAAATATTAGAAAATTATTAAAAGACGTAATAGAGCGAAGGATGTGCACTCAGATGATGAGGGTTTGTTATGCTAAGAAGTATTATAAATATGTCTTCGTTCTGCAATTGTTAAAAACTATTCGTAGCCTCGCAATAAGTGCTAACAAACGGCGCAAGTCACTAATTTTTTATTGAATTTGCGATAGGGTTCTGGTTGGGTGGCTAGTTTTCTGATAAGAAACGCTCGCATTGGCGGATTTGGTTATGTTTTCTTAAACCCGAGAGAGCCGACGTTTTGTCTATACATTTATTTTCGTTGAAACCCTTCATTTTGACGGGTGTCTTTGTTGAGTCGTCACAATCGCAAAAATAAAGATAGAAAGCTGAAATTCGCCGCAAGCATTCGCTGATCAATTAAGAATTAAGTGGTTCAAAACATGTACAAAAGAATTAAAACCGCGTCGAAAAACAATTTTTTCAGAATTTCATCTACAACTTTCGATGCCGTGACTGTATTTCTAAAAAGCTTGTACCTGAATGGTTGCTAGACCCATCTACAGGTTCGGCATAAAAATGGTCTTGAACGTATACGAATAGCAAAAAGTGGGCGTGTCGCAGAAAAAAACCTAAGACGTATATATATATATATATATTTGCTGCATTAAATCGTTAAAAGCCAGTATACAACATCTGAAGATACCTGTCGCCTTATGCAGAATTATTGAGCTTGAAATTACAAGGCCGTCGAATTGACGACTGCGGTAAATCTAGCATTAGTTAAATAAATTATATATACATATATAAATTCTTGAGGAATTTTCGTTGATGACATAAAGAACATATTTTTCTTGCTTGTAATTTAATCTTATTTAAGTTGCATCTATGGGAAGGTAAAATTTTAGAAAAAAAAGAGTCAACCTGCTGCTGCACAGCATAGCACACCACAGCACAGTCTTTTTGACTACAAAAAAGACTGAATAGTGAAATGCTTAAATTCTTGAATTTTTAGTGGCTTTGAACTTTATAACAACAGAGGCTTGAGGCTTTAAGAGATCTTCAATGTAAATGTAAATTACACATTAATCGCATAAATTTGTATTAACACTTTTTTCTTCTTCTTTATTTCTAAAACGAGTTAGTTTCCTTTATATTTAAAGCATTTGTAGCGTTCAATTATACTGCAACTATATGTATATGTATGCGTGCAGCTAAACAATGGCATTTTAAATAAATGAATCAACAGCCACGACCACAATAATATGAACAACAATAATAATAATAACAACAACCACAACAAAAAATAGCAACGAAGAGGAACCATTTAAAACCTTACAAATTGAATGAAATTCACAGGCACACAAACAATAACATCAACAACAACAACAAGCGCAATAACAACAATAAGGTAAAATATGGCCGAATTAAAATGCAGTGGAGTACGTAAACACATATATGCTTGCTTATTGTTGTTGTTGTTTTTCTCTTCTCCATTAAACGAAACTGTGAGCAGGGCGCATATGCTTGCTCAAGCGATACACGAGAGCCATCATGATGCGCTGAGAGAGTATCTGCTTGATGTCATTTTGTGTGTGTGTGCCGGCAGCAATGCACCCTTCAAAAAGATGAGGACAAGAACGTTACGAGTAAGCTCGAGCAAAATGAAATGCATAAAATAAACTGAAAGAAAAACTGACGGCCCCTATTTTGCTCCTCGTGGATAAAACAGGCAACTGATTTCATATACGAAAGAGCTGGGAGGAGTAATAAGTAGAGAAATGCAACAGCTCAAGGTCCTGTCATTTCACTCAAGACATGTTCTTATAACTCTTATGTTGAAGGGATTTCCTATCGATAGGTTCCATAGATTAGATCCATAAGAAGAAAGTTTAAAAATGACTACCGAAGAGTGGGGTCATAGCGAGCTGAAAAGTTGATATTTAAAAGAATAGGGAAAACGGTGTCTTGTCAGCTGACCAAGCGTTTCTTGCCCCCACAAACAATTTCGTTGTCCCATTGATGTATAGCTACAATGCATAATTTATGTGAACTGCTCTCTCAAGTTTTACATAACATCACGTCACGCCGTCTGCGGTGTTCACTAAGCCCACCAGAGAATAAATAATTTTACTTAATCTCTTTTGCTTTTTTTCATACAATTTTCATTACTACTCGCGCTTCCAAATCTACTTTTTGTGTAAAGGATTTTTCAAGTACGATAGATTTTTTGTCATGTCATCTCCAATTTGTTCTCAGTAAGTGCAGCACTATGGCAGACAGGAGCCTACCATCGTCGCTGCAGTCTAGAAAAAGGCATAAAAAAAAAAGAAAAAAAAAAAATATATATATATATATATATATATATGTCATTGGCGATAAGAATTGACGGTCTGTAAGTTTTCGTTCTTTTCAGGCTTCTCCTTAAAAGAGCAGAAACTCCTTACGAAAATTGCTTTTAGATAAATCCGTTGCTCCTCGCATTCTTTGGCTTTCAAATGAAATACAATTAAGTAATTTTGTAGAGATCTACTTGAAGAGCGTCATCGTAATGCAAATAAACTTTTTGTTGTGTTCCCTCCTTTTTTTATTTTAGATTTCACTTTTATTCGCTACCGTTTTGTAGTTTATATCCTTTTTTTCTTCCGATTCGAATTTTTATGAAATGAAAAAAAATTTCCTTTAATCCTGCTTTACTGCGCATGACTAACAAGCAGCTATTATATATGTTCTTGCATTTTCCGACCATTTTAAATAGATGGCGTTGCTTTGAAAAATGACTAAATCATTTTTGTGACATTGAATCCGTTTGCTTTGTTACGAAGTTTTCGAAACCACAAAATTCCATGTCAAATAATACTAATTGCGTTACTGTATACACTTTTTTCTTCACAAATTTCTACATTCCGGCTGGGTTGGGCTTGCTTGCGTGATGAGAGGGCATTAGTCATTTGTTGCTTTATCTGTATTTTATTTCTTGCTTCTGTGTTTTTAAGTACATTTAAGAACAAGCATCTCGGACCTCGATTAGATATTTTCAGATAAAAAAAAAAACAAAGGAAGGAGGGGGAGCTACGGCAGACTGATCGGCATATTCTGGCCAAAGTCTTTTCTTTTTTTTTTCTTTTTGCTGGTATAGAACGATGTTTTATGGCGATTATTGTTCTGCAAGATCAATTTCGATACAAAGTCACAAGGACTAACAAGCAACACGCTACGCCTAAGTGGCTGACCACGAAACCAGAATAGCGTTCTCTACGAGGTAAAGCTTTTAAGTTGCAATTTTCGCATTTTTTCGAATGATCGATGCACGTAATAAATTACACACTCAATAGCGTTTAAATAAATTAGTCTGGAAGATGTCTACTGTGCTTCTCGGGCACACTATGCAAGCTACTTGAACCCTTTGATCGTTTTTACCACAGATAATTGTTTTCTTTTCTCCAATCTCCCTTCGTATTTGTAACCACCATAAGGACGTGTGAGGAGATATATTTACTGCTGAAAGAGACTTTGCCTGCATTTTGTCGATGTAGTGACGCAATATTTTCAAAACTATGTCCACAATTTCGGAGACTTTGTAAAGACTCGAGTTTATGAATATGTTTGATCCGCTTAAAAAACACGCCCACAATAGGGCAAAATTTACAACTTATCCGATCTATAAGAATTCGAAAATTGAAAACTGAAGTTTGCTAACAAATTGTTTCTTAGGAATATTCAAAAACAGCTATGATTCACAAAATATATCCAAAATATATCATAATTTCAATACGTTAATGAAACTCGTTTTTTATTTTATGATTTTTCATAATTGATGCGTTCGCTTTATTGGAAAGATTACATGCGATATATAAAATAAAATATGTTTTGGAAATCCCGATATTGCCTCTCCTTTGTTGCCACTCTTTGCTGGATAGGGCTGCGTCTGTAGAACTTCTTCGCTTTGCGATTGATTTGTGCGGGCACTTGTTCTTGAAAAAAAATACAAAAAAAATAAAACCCAACAACACCCAATGTTTTTTATGTATGTAGTAGTGTACTACTGAATTAGTTATTAATACATTGAACAGAAGGAATATAATATTTATTAAGAATAAGAAGCATATTCACACACATGTCGCCTTAAGAGAGTAAATTTGCAGAATGTGATCCGTACCGTGATATTGTGAAACCAGTTTTCAGTGTAAATGGAACGCGTGTGAAAAAAGCCGCGTTAAGTGAAATTCCTCGATGATTAGTGTCTCCTCGTGTTACGTATACTGAAGGTATACCGGATAGGAAGCACTCAGGATACATTCAGTATACGTATACGAAGTGACACATATTCAGCCCACAACTTGCAAAAGACTAAACGAAATAAACTAAAATTAAATACGTACGACTGATAAAGATAAATAAATCGGTTTACGATAATGCGCGTGTGTTTCTTTAATAATAACAACTATTGCATGGCAAACACTTGACGTCGTTGCTGCTTTTACGGTTAGACGTCTTCTCTTCTTCTTCTTCTTCTTCGTCTTATTCTTCTTCTTCAACTAATGTAAATTGTTGTTATACACTTGTTAAAGGAAAGGAAGCACAATAATTTAAAATGTATGTGTATGCGTGTGCGTAGTTCTCTGAAAATTTTGTTTAGAGTTAAGTTACAAGGAGATCTAAGCTGTGTGTGATGGCGGTGACACTATTGTTATAGTTGTCGCTGACTTCATACTCAGATAGTAAACAATATGGCTTCAGAAACAAAAAAGAAAGAAGAAAAAGAAGAACCAGCTCTGTGTGTGTTGCGCGAAATTCCCTTTTATGAAAATTCATAAGAATGCGATAAATTCGTAGAATAAACGGATGTGTTTTTTCAACCTTTTCTGAAAATAAATTCACACACACTTATACTTAGGTGTAAATAATGCCCCGCATGTGCTTACACTGCAAGCATTGCATGGCCGATTTTTGTTGCCGTCTCCGTTTTGTTCGTCTAAGAGTAGGATTTTCTGTACGTTTACTTCATCGAATCGCATTTAACGTTATTTAAACCACTTGTTCTGTACATAAAAAACAAAAGCTTGCGTACAGCGTAACTGCTAACTGCTCCAGCAAGGTATGAGGAAAGAGTCGTTTATATCTCTAAAATTTATTTCAGGTATCGCGTAAGCCATTGTAGTACTTGTCATGTGCATGCATCACATCTCATCATCATCGTAGGGACAATGATTTTGCTTTTGTTGCATAGTTGTGTGCACGTATTTGCCGTTTAGTTTTCTCATTTTGTCCGTGATTCAATATATGTGAAAATGTCATGTGTTCTCTCTCCCCTGCGACAATTTCAGTTTTTTTTGATTAACTGTAAAATGCTTGAGAAGGAGAGAAAGGCAAAAAAAAGGAAGAGGAAAATGGAAAAGAAGGCAAAACGTAACACCACACACATACACACACACATCAGGTGAAAAGCAATCACTATAAGCTGTAGATAGTGAACCGCACCAAGTAATATCTGAAATATAAAGAGAACAAGAAGAAGAAATCTAATTATGATCGTCAAATTTAATAACGGTGCACATTTTTTCACATATTCTTTGTCTTGTAAAACATCTTACCCATCGTGGAAGGAAACCCTTTAACAATACTTGGGGCACAAATTAGAGAAATCGAGAGATAGTAGGCTAAAAACAATTGAGCCCAAAATGCTATATACAAATGAGTTTCGATCACCTGAAGCCTCACGCGTTGTGTAGAACTTTCTTGTTCTCCTTTCAGCGAAAAAAGATCCTTTACAAACACTTCGGCTTTTAGTTGTTGTCGTTTACTTTCACATAATTCTAGTCTTTCATTAAAAAGTCATTCTTTGAACGACTCCCTTAACATATTTATATGTTATAGACTAGACGTGCTTCACTATATAAATTCATATGTAAATGTTGACATATCTTAGCACAAATATGAAATGAATCTTTACTGGTGCTGGTTACTGTGCGTTCAAGATGCCCATGATAATAATAAGGTAAAGCAGTATGACAAGAAAATGAAGAAAACAAGAGAAGCAAAAAAAAAAGTCTCGTAATCTGATCTCAGTTTTTGTTCACGTTTTAGCATTTACTTTTTTAGTACCATACACTAACGGGATATTTCTTTAAAGAACAAAAAAAAAAAAAAAATGAGAAAAAACAAGAAATAGAAGAAAGAACTTAACCAAGCAGCAGTTCCAAAAGGAAAGGAAATTACATACCTATATATAAGTTGTATAAATTTTACTTGAATGTATAGGAGCGAGGAAGGAAGGTCGTGGTGGTGCTGGCTGGTAGTAGTGCGGCTTGAAGCCCTTGTCTCTATTGTACATTACCAGCAAAAATGTATACGCATACTTGTATTTATATATATATATATGTACGTATATGTATAAATACTTTTTTTTACAAGCTAATGTGCTAGATAAAATGCAAAATTTATAATATAGCACAGTTTGCCCCGATATAAACGATATAAATGTAAACTTATGAGTTTGACTATATACGTTACGTGCCATATTTGTTAAGAGGCTCTCTTGGCGGCGCTAAGATGCGAATAAATGTGAAAGTATATGCTTATGTATGTATGAGTGCATAAGGGACACAATACAGTACACCACCCTCTCAATCTCAATCTCCTAAGCGTACTCTTTTCGTCATATGCACAACGATTTTCGCAGCTACGCATAGCGAACATTGTGGCATCAAACACAGCAGAACCAGCAGAAGAACAGAGCGAAAAGAAGACATTTTATATTTGCAAGAGTTTTTTTTTTTTCCCATTTTTAAGGCAAGTAGTTGTTAAGCCACAAAGGCATACAAAAGCAAACCAAAACTAACTGTCAAAGTCATCCATAAATATAATTTTTTATGTGCTTTTTACAAAAGTATAGCACAAGGAAAGGGCAAAAAAAAAAGAACTAAATGAATGAATGAAGCCAGCATTCAAAACCCTAAGACTAATAAAATGTTGTGCCCTTGTTGGTGAGTGTGTCTGTGTGTGCGGGTGTTATTAGTTGTTCAAATACGAGCAACACGAGCAACACGAGCAGAAAAAGGACAAAATTCCAATTTGCATGAAACTAATGGATTGCAAAACTTTTCAACTTTTTAAAAAGTAAGTGCAAGCTCCAAAGTAAAGGTGAACACAATGAATGCATTGAATGATCAATCCGTGGATGGGTGTACGTTTAAAGCACTATGCATCTGTTATTTCTGTATGTTCTTAAACGCACACCCATCGCCCTTATCCAATGAAATTGCGTTTAAAAACTGCAAAATATATTCAATCGTATATTGCCCTCAAGTGCTTTATTTTGAGATTGTGTTAGAAATCGCATTTGACAGACTCGTTACCGATTGCTTCGGGAATCGCTAAAACGTGACAATGTCCAAATATTGATGTTTTTAAGAATACTCGCACTCATACGCCCTCTGTTCAAAAATGTTTTCTTTGTTTTTCTTTTTTTTGTTAAAAAAATATTGAGCCTCGAAATAGTCAATATAACCAAACGTTGCCAAATGGATGTAGTTGAAGGGATTACAACAAAGGTTTCTTTTTGTGTCTAAAAAGTATTAAGCCTTGAAGGAATCTACACACAAACACACACACACACATTTTGGCATATAAATGTAGCTGGAAGGTAGTAGTTAGCAGTAAAGTGCGAAATATTTGCCATACATATGCAAATTCTTTAAAAAGTTTCAATATTTCTTAGCTTGCTTTAATAGTATGGCAGTCGTTGATGTTAAATGAAGATTGTTGTAAATCCATAAGTGTGTGGATGGTATGGTCTCTAACCTCTGCGAATGAATGCTTAAATAAGGGTAAACAATTAATACAAAATCTTTTGTGTCTGCCTTCACTAGCCAACACTAGCCACTCGCAATGGCAGATGATAAAGAAGCTCAACTAATTTTTGTCTTTACGACTTTCCCTCCTTCTTGCCTTTTCCCGTTCGTGACGTTTATAAAACAAGCCAACATCCTTTTGGTGGCTGGATATTCTTTTGTAAAACTACCTTTTTGGGCGCATTCCGCACTAAAGCAGAGAAAATTAGAAAATAAATGGTACGAATACGTACGTGGTGTGCGTACAACTTGTAGTCATGCAGATGCAATGAGAAAATAACAATGACAGAGAATTTTTATTCTCTTGAAAATATTTATTTCAATCTTGTTTTCTGGTTTTAATGCATGTGTATATATATATATATATATCTGTGTGTAATGGGTCTCTAAGGATCCAACAATGGGAAATGAAAAAAAATTGAAAATAAATGAATAGAAATGTATTTTGGATGTGGACTCCAAGTTAATAATTAGTGAAATATTCTGTATAATAAGAATGGAATACCGCGAGATGTGTACGATTATACAGAGCTTGGACTTGAATCGCAATATAATTCGGCTAAAACCCTAGGTTTTATTGCAAATTATAATATCCTTCCAACCGACATCACGACATTCGTGGTTTGCTGACATTCGCTGCCTATCCTTTTCATATAATCGCTCTTCGTCTCAAGTTAAACAAAACTAAAATTATTCTCTTCGAAAGCCCTTAATCGAAAAAGTTTTTAAATTAAACTTTCCTTGTCTTTTCTTCTTGTCTTGCAGTGTTGTGTGTAGCTTAAAAGGAACGATACGACAGCAGTTGGAATTTATTAGAATTTATTGTCTGAAATTACACTACAAACAAAGTACTACAAGTCTTTCCGTCTCAAGCATATTGTACAGAAATTAATAATAAATTTAATTTCATTCTCGATGGCTTTGCAGTCATAAATTTACACACAATAGTTATGAGGGGGGTTTTGAAGCAAAAAATGCGAAAGTAAATTTGAAAAATACATTAAATGCAATATATTGATCGATTGATTGATATATATGGGCTGCTTATATATTTAATCTCATGCAGCAGACTTGGATTGAAGAATTCTTTATGGAAATAATTCAAAACAGAATTTTATTCTGCTTTTTGAGTTGAGCCAAAAGACTGGAAAAGTCTTCCTCACTCCTCCTACCTTGTAGAGATAAATACCAGTCTTGGCGTCTTGCATACATTCGATTCCGTGAGGATAAGCAGACATTTGCAATTTGCGACCAAAAACTGGGCTTTTGGCACCATGTGCACACACATCTTTTCTCACTAGGTCGATTTTTGTCGCAGACCTTAACTTTATATGAAATTTGTTTCCAACCTCTAACATAATTGATTTACTGTTATTATTGTATTTGCATTTCTTTTATGTGATTATACAAATAATGGTTCAGTTGGTCATCATTTATTATTTTACAACCATTTTGCCATAAGCACACCTCGTGTGCCTCTAGTGTTAGACGCTTTTACTGGATTACCAATAATAAGGGATGACTTATATGACTTAATTTATTACCTTACATACGTATATGCATATACACATATGAATCTTTGCATTAGAAGACGTATGCATGTGTGCATTAGTATCATTTTCATATCATATTACGATATAACCGTTGCAATCTATTTTTGATAGGTTATATAAAGTCGTAAATTTCTACCTTATAATGTGCGTGTTAAGGGAGTTTAAGATACTACGGACTTGTTGTGTTAAGGGATTCTTACACGTCTACGTACAACCACTGGTTGTAAGCATTGGAAAATAAAACCCGCAAAAATTTGCAATTTATTAAAAAAAACATCTCATATGCGTAAAACAAGTGGCAAATATAATAATGGGAGTCCCCCAACTGAAACGTGTATCGCAAACACATATAAATTATAATATGAATTCGTTCCTTGCGGTCCAAGTAACCTGATGATCAATGTTTGCATCGTATGGTGGCACCATATACACTACTACTACTACTACTGGCTAATAAAGACATGGCTCGTCATAATGTCATTTGTACTAATAAAAATTATTGTAAATGGAATGAAATTTTTTTGTATAAAATAATTCACGATGGTGCGGTTTACATAGTTTACATAACATTAAAATAAACAATTTTTTCGTTCACACTCTCTTGAGAAGAAAAAAACAACCTCTAAATAACCTAACCCAACACGTAGCCAAGCATACGCACATGCCAACAAAATGTTAGAGTAACGGAAACGGGGGATGTCTTTCCCTCGTCACAAGACAGACAGCTCAACACGCTATTTTCTTCTCAAGCTATAACATTTTTCTCTTAAGTACTTTGTTACATTAATATGACACGTAACTGTTTCCAGTCAATTTCGAAGATTTTACGCCATTCTTGTACTGTTTTATTTTTATTTGTTTCGTCAGTGATTTTAGGATTGTGTACAACATGGTGTACAACATGGTTCCAAATAAATTTTAGGCATCACCGTAACTGAGAACTATTTACCCGACTGCCACGGACCCAACAAGATAGACAGACAGATAGACAAATATGGAATTGCCGATTTTATAAAAAGTTCATTTGAGTAAGAAGGCCTATGAAAGTCATTATGTCAGAGTATACTGAAAAAATTCACACACACATCTAGCAAATAAATCACCCCATGTCGGAGTGAATCCTCTACAACTATACGCAGGCCTGTGGATATAGAGAAATTCAGTTACGTGTAAATGTCTATATCCGTACTATTAGAAGATAAGCACAGAATTCTAAAACATATTTAATATAACATAGTTTTAGGCATCACGTGTTTCAATAGAAGCTTCGTTTTAAAAAAATATTTACCTTTGTTTATATTATAACAGGAAGAGTGTGCAAGGAGTTCAGTTGGAAAACAAAGCAACAGAACATTTTTTTGATGCCTTGGTATATATATATATATATAAATATATGCTGCTTCACAGAGAGAGCATCTTCCCCAACATAATTGAATGTTGAATTCGAAATTTTCTATTTTTATAGAACCTGTTCTATTCATTGTCTCCTATATATGTGTATATATTAATATTTAAAAAATTATTTTCTTTATGCTGATATTTCCTCACACTTGCAACTCTGCTTATGGCTTTTTAATACGCAAACACCACCTCCACGACCAGGCAAAATTTCCCTGCTCGAATGAGGGTTAAATCTGTTTAATAACATTTTTATGTTCCGTCCATTCTACTCATCTAAAGATTATCGTCGAAATACCGCTCCATAGAAAAGAATCTAACCGTTTTAAATGTGAATAAAAGAAAGGTAGACATTTCAAAGACCCTATCCGTCCGTCTCATCAAGTTAGATTGAAAATCGAGTTGAATTGAATTCATGTCTCCCTTTCTCCTCTCCTTTCCGCCTTTCTATTATTTAGATCCCTATACGCACACAAATTTTTTAAAAGCAGTCAATAGAATACTACAACTAACATGGCTAATATCTAGAACATTCCAGATGATTCCTGAGGCAATCAAAATTTATTCAAGTTTTTATTCTCGTTTCAAGAAAAAGATAGCGATAGTGAATGTACGCAAGAACGAGATAAATAAGTTTTGCTTCGTTATGGGCGGGTCTACAGTCCCTGTATCTACCCTTACTTTTTTCTTTACGTAACTTTACATCCATTTCATTATAAACTGAAAATGGAAACCTTGATACTCGATAATATGAGTGAAATTTGCCTTCAGTTACCCCATTTGCCCACTTTTCGCCCTTGGTCTTCAGACTGTTGTGAGCTGAGAACATTCCTATTTATGTCCGCTTATAAGCCGATCGAGAATTCAAAAAATTAAAATTGAAATTAGGCTCCCGAACGTGTTCGCTATTTGAAATCTACAGCTTTCGCAAGAAAGTCGAGGAAACTTATTTCGCTGACTTATGCTTACCATTGCTATATACGAAGAGTTATATGAAGGGGAGCTATGTACGTATTCGCATTGGTATGAATGAATTTTTACTAGAGGTATTTCAAACCCTTCCGAGCACAGAACAACAACGTCGTCAAATAACTATCAACCGGTGATTAGAGATTTTTTCTAAATTATTCTTCTATTTAGTTAAACCATAGGTGACCTGGTTTTCATTAAAAAATTTTTGATTATCATCTAACAAAATATAAAACTAAAATAAAAAGATGCGCTCACACGCACACATATATCGGCAAACAAAACACATGGTTGCGGAAAACATGTGATATGAAAAATTTGCATAAAACTGGTTTTCGGTGTAAGTTGATTTTTTTTTTTTTTAACCACCAACGACAATCTATTAATAAATAATATCATGTATATTCCTTCTCGGAGATTATGTAATAATTGAAATAAGTAACAGTCTGAGTAGAGAGAAAAGCACTGGCGACTTGCATATTGTTGCACTCACACACAAAAAAAAAGAAAAGAGGAAAATATATAGAAAAACTTGTTTTTAAAGAAAAAAAAGCGCAACATTTTTTAAACATATTTTCTGTTATTCAAGCAGACAAACAAAACATTTACTCACAGACACAGGCACAGAAACATACTATACAATATATGACCGACCTTAGCTATAAATATACATATATATATATATAGATATATATATATATAGGTATTATATATTAAAATTTAAACGACGAACAATGTACTAACAAAATTAAATGATTTTTTCATTTCTTTTTTACTTTTTTTTTTTTCATCTTACCTGAGATAACAAAAATAATAGTGTTTGGAATGATAATACACTTGTGTTGTTTGCTTTTTTATCACAAATAATTTTTAAATAAATGCTAGTCAACTACTATTTAATGAAAATCTTTTTTGTATGGTTTTACGATTCTTTTGCGGATGTTTGCTATTCAACGTTTTGTGTTCATATGAGTTGGTATACGCGTGCTTGCTTGTTTGCTGGCAACACAACCAACATTCAACCGGCTGTTTATATCCAAATATCTCGGAGACACTTCAATACCCGCACACACACACACACACACACATACACATACACATACACAAAGGCGCACACACAAACGTGTATTAAAATCTCTCAAAAGAAAACAAAACCACTATTTACTGTTCGCTCTCTCTTTCGCGAAGAGCGTTTTGTTGCTTTTCTTTACCTCTGCTTATGTACCGCAGTGCAATCCTCCATATGCTTGAATCGACTTTTCGGTGGTGTTTGAGTATATCTATGTGTAGCCACATATATGCAATGAAAAATCTAGATATATTTACCATCACTACTACTATGACATACACCTTCAATATGTCTGCAAATAAAAAAAATTTCCCTATTTATGCAACATTCGTGGGAAATTTCCTTCCAATTCTGGTATATTTTCTCTGTTTACAATTCGATTTCAAAATTACTTTGTATTTTTCTTCCTTAAAAAAAGAAAAATCAACTTGTGGTTGTTTTTCGAAATTAATTTTTTACTTGAAGCTTTTTTGCCTTTTGATACGAGAAAAGGGCTTTTTCTTCTTCAGCTTGCTTTTGCTTAGCGAAAAGCTGACTACTTCCACAATAGTCTCTAATGCAATTCATCGCTATTATAAATAATCGTGTTCATGTTGTTTAGTTATGCTTTCATATCTTCTTTCTGGACAATACAATCAGATGTTAGCGTCTGGATTTTGGTTTAATTATTACACATTTCGTTTCTCTCTTTTTGCTCTTTTTTTTTTTTTTTTGTTGGCTAGCGAGTGTGTGCCCCTCTGTTGTTATAATAAAATGTGTGATTATCGTAAAATGCAATGCAACATCGGAATTTCTGAGATAATGTCCAGAACTTTAATATCCTTTGTTCGTAAAATTAAATAGTAAGAATAGTTCTACGTACTCTTAGTTATCGCAAGATGACCCGGGAATCGTAGAAAGGTGAAGGGGTGCAATACCATAATTTGATTTTTAAAACAACTTTTTTTCGTGAATATTCGTACCGTAAACATACCACGAATTGTTACGAATATCACAAGCGGCATGAATGGGCTATAAGAAGTGGTCATAACTGGGCCAGGTGGCGGATTTTGAAAATTAGTAATTCGTACCGTTGCTGTGAAGATGTCATCTCACACGGAAAAAAAGAAAATGACCCGTATATTCCACAATGGTGATCGGCTTCTTTTCCTCGAGGGTGGTGATGTTGCCGATGTAACTCCTTCATTTGAATTGATGGGCGCGGTTGGCGTGTAGAGTAGTATATGCGCTCGAAAAAAATCTACGTTATATATGTCGATCTAATTGATTCATGCATAGGTTTTTTTTTTTTTTTTTTTTAGCTCAATGAGCAGGAGGTAGAAAATCTTCAAAAGATACTGCTGGTTCTTAGTAGCAGCAAATACGACTTCTATGTACCAAAAACTACCCCCCCACACACACTTCTTCTACCACACAGTCCCCCGCGGGACCACCGTTAGGTATTACTTTGCTGAGGCTGGTTGTCGTTAGCGCGCTTCCGATGGTGGGACCTTGGTGGAATACACTATTGGCTTCCACCCCCTCTGCGCTGCATGCATAGGTAACGCCTAAGATTTGTCCCAAGGTTGGCACACCATTTGAAGGCTTTACAAACCATATATATAAATCCAGAAAGCTAGAAAGCGCAATATAATACTTGATCATGATTGCCAACTTTAGCTAAAGGCAATTTAAAGAAGCTTTCCAAACACCTACTATATATAATATATACATAAGTAAATAAAGGTACACTGCTTTCAACCGCCTATCGATATATGCAAATATATATGTATATATTCTTCATATATATATATATATATATATATATATATCTACATATATAAATGTATTCTTAATATAATTTGCAAAAGTGTTCAGTAGTATCGGAAAGGCTCTGTTCTGTTACACCACTGACATAAAGCTATATACATAATGTATACATACACATATATCAGAATATATTTGCGTGTATGTGCTTGTGTCTTCATGTGCACCCTCATTTGTAATGCAATAAAAATTGCAATTTCCTTGAAGGACATTCATTTCGTTTTGTAAGGCAAAAGGGGTTCGATGTGAAAAGAGAAAAAACGATTACGAATGCAATTCCAACAAGATATTTTTAATCAGTTGGTTTAGGTTTAATTTTGTCTCGTTTTCTTCATTTATTTTGTTTCTCCTCTACCGTTAAATGAAAAAAAAGGAAAATTCTCCAAAAAATTATAAAATCTATCGATGATTAAAAATTTCATTGTTTGCTTAACTATCTTTAGAAGACGCACAATAGTGAGAATATGGATGAATTTTTTCTTTTTTTTTTTTCATTATGCAACACACTTTGCCAACGATGACGATGAGAGGCAACAGCTGCGAGTATTGTGCACGTAGCACAAAAGAGTGTTACAATATTGACAATAAACTGCAAAGAAATAAATGAAGTAAGTTTGGATAAGTAGAGAATAGAAATGTAGACGATGTGGATGAATGTGTTTAGTGAAATAAAATTTTTTCTAAATGATATGATATCATAGAAAAGATTTAAAGAATATACAGGGCTGTGGAAAAACAATTCACAACATGCCTAGAAAGGCATCCGATATATTTTCTCTTGCGACATTCTATAGTTTTTTTCTTGTCCTACTAGGAGTGCAGGAATCTGTGGGTATCATAGCACCTATCGTCGCCTAAGTTAGTTACCACAAATAATTTGAATCGCAGAGTATGATGGTGTTTTTAAGCGTCGGCAAACATTTCTTAGTCTCCCAACATTATTCTATGAAAGATCTCAAAGACCACGCACAAAATTGTTAGAAATTTGTGCGAAGCCTTACCTAAAGTAAAACAAAAACACCTAAGTAAACAGAAGAGTGTATAAATATATTGAGATACATATATTAATATATTCGGAATCGATTTCTGTCTGCCTGACAAAGTATCGGCATGTGCATCTGCCCATCTGACTTTTCAACCCCGTTTCTAACGCCTTCTCAGCCAACTATATGTTTAACGCATTGACTCATCTGTCTAAAGTCCACCTGTCTATCTAAATTTCTTCCATCTGTCTAACATTCATTCATCAATCTTTCGCACTCATGCGCTCATTCTGAGATCTATTCACCTGCCTGCCTGAAATTCTTCAACTGTCTGTCTCTAGAGAACTGTTCACCTACCTGTCTGAAGTGAAGTCGTCTGCCTACCCGATATCTATTCACCAGTGTCCGCCTGAGGTCTATTCGTTCGTATCTCTGGGACCTGGTCAATTGTATCTCTCAGATCTATTTGCCTGTCCGTCTGACGTCTGCTCGTCTCCCTGTCTGAGACCTGGTCAACTGGATATCTCAGGTCTGTTTGCCTGTCTGTCTGAAGTCCATTCGTCTGTCTGTCGGAGACCTGGTCAACTGCATCTCTCAGATATGTTTGCCTGTCCGTCTGAGGTCTATTCGTCTGTCTGTCTCTTTGCGATCCATTCGCCGATCTAAACTTTGTTCACCTGTTTATCTGGCGTTTTGTTCCCTTTTCCCCGCCATGTATTTTGCCTGCACTCGCTTATGACACTAACATCCACTCCTCATGTAAAACCCTGTCTTCAAAAAATAATTGTATGACAAATATTTCCGATATCTTCCCGTGAATATCAGCCCACTTATCTGCAATTGAAATTTTCAATTTCTTTCAAAATGTTTGTTTGTTTGTTGACCTACAATATTATAATCATTTGCGTCATCGCAACGTTTCTTCTTTTTTTTTTTTTGATTTTTTAAATTTTAAAACTTTTTCGTGTACCCTGTAAGTTAAAAATTTAAAATTCTCAAAACTGCGGGTGATGAAAAGTAATTTTGCAAAACTTTGAAGTGAAATCTCGATGAAAGTCCATTCAATCAACTGGAAATTGGCAACCAGAGTAATGTATGCATTTTAGCACTGCCAGGAGCATAACTGCTTCACAAATGCATATAAAAGGAAAGTAGAAAATTTTCAATAAAACACTTGGGCATCGTTGTCAGAATATTCCACCACCATCACCACCAAATGTGAGAATATGGCAAATACAAAATAGCGTCGGCTGCCTTTCAACTGCAACACCCGAAAAAATAACAATTTCTTGAACAATAGGAAAAAATAAAACCAACTAAAAGATAATCTTTTGTCGGTATTTGGGCGTGTTTTTTTCTTCTTTTTGAGGAGATAACTTCACTCTGAAGCAAATCTAGTGCACTCAGTTCATCACATGGATGTCAGTCAATGTGCCATCAAACAAAGCCATTATTTGCAAATATTTATTACATCACGTAAAATATGGCAACTATTGGCGAGACCACTAGTTATGGATAGAAAATTATATGTGTATACGACATGTGGGAATTGCCTAAGTGAAAGCGAGACAACTATAACAAAAGAGTATGTGATTTGACAGCCATTTTGGTGTGAGCGAAACGGTAAAGAACGATAATATCTGCACTGTCTGTGTATATGCCCCTAAGTTGTTGTGCTTATCTGCTTGAGTGGTTGGCTTGCATTACTTTGTTTTTGCTTTTGTTGTTGTTGTTGTTGGTGTTATAGTGGTAGGTGCGCTGCCATAGTCGGCAGAGACATCGACTGCAGTTGGCCGTCTACGCCGACTGTTCAGCTCTGTCCAGCTCTCGAGAATTTGACAACAAAACAAAAGCGAAATTCCAAAGCAGGAGTAAAAGTTTTTCTAATTGTGAGTTTGGGAATTTAGATTTTCTCGGTTCTTTTCATACAGTGCGCCTGCATACAAATACGTGGCAAACCTTTCATGAGTATTTACATAAATATTTTGCGAACTTTTACATACTCGTTTTTCTTGTCTTTTCTTCTTATTATTATCAATTTCTGTAAAAATAATATAAATAATCTTTGAGTGAATTGTTGGTGAATCTCGGCGCAAAGGACATTTGTAAAGCGAAAGCAAGACGATGGGTTCTTCATCGCCTCAGGAAGCGCGAAGGTATAGTAATAATAATTCAATGCTTCTTTTTATGGAGCACAAGAAAAAGGGATAAAAACATTATCATAATTTTATGAAAACTTAAACGTCATAGTAAATAAAAATTAAGAACAAATTCATTACTCTCTCTCTCTCTAATCGTTAGCCAGCGGTAAACTGTAAAAAGACGCTTACTCTTCGTGGTCTTTGTTCGATTTTTCCTAAAGTTAATAAACTTGGCCTTAATGCAAGCCATAAGCAAAGGAAGATATTTTTAATTTTTCTGACTAGAGTGATAAAGCAGGCGATTCAAGTAAAAATTTTCGAAAAACAATTTGGAAATACGATGCTTATGTTGTTTGCATCTCAATTCGTTTACTTAGAATATTTACTCCGCGCATTTATGCATTGCATCTGCAGACAGCATTTGTCCACTACAATTATTCCCTGCACCTCTTCACTGCATTTACTTAATGCATTTATTCAGTGCATGTCTTGCTCTGGCTTGTTTTCTCACTTCCACACTTAGTTACAACTAATTCTACACATCTACACATTTATGTGCAGAAACCTTTTAATTCGCTTGATAGGAATTCTCTTATGCCACCGCCAGTACGCTTGGAAATCATTAGATGTCCTTTCTCAACAACAATCGTAGAAACGCCTACGCGCCACGTTAAGTGTGAAGAAAACTTCATCACAAGAAATCCACGAATAACAATGACGACGACGATCTATTGAAATTATGCCGTTGCCATAGTGGCTTATGTCCAGGCTCTCTCTCTCTCTCTTGGATATTGAATTTGAAGGCTTAGTCAACACTTTTTCCTAAATGGTGGCCACTATTTTGACTTCTTAGGTTGCAGAGAGAGAAAATACCTATAATTAATTCTTGTTGTAATTATATGTTAATAAAACGAAACCCCTTGCAGGTCTTTGCAAGTGAGTGTTTGATACTCTACTTCGTCCGTTTGTTTGCAAGCCTGCGCTTTGTCAACAAAGTAGAACTGAAACCGATTTTTTCGAGGTTTGAGAAGCAATAAAGGCGAGTAACGACGTTTTAACACATCATGGATACCGAGGTTCCAGAAGGCTTTCCATTTCCAGAGGGTAGGCGCAAATTTTTTTTTTTTGGACTATATTAGATAGCATCGTGTGCAGGGTGCAACAATACTTCTCGTTTGTTACCTTATGTCTTATTGCCTTCTTTTATACCCCCGTTTAGCAATTCCTCTAGCTTCTACCTGTTCAGAAGCATTTGCGCCATTTTTCGAGTCTACAAATATATCGATACGTACATCCGTAACTGCTTGCTCATCACATTCTTTTATGTTTACAATTAAACGGTCCTCGTAATTTAGCAATCGTTCTTCTGCTTCTTTTTATTCAAAACCACTGATATATTATTAGAAAAAAAGGTCATATACACAACGATCGATATATATATATAAATATAAGACAACGAGCTGCTTCTAGCGTTAGTACTAAATCAAAATTGATTTTTATTTTTTATCAAAAATTATTTTCGATAATAACATAAAGAATTAATGCATGCGTTAATGCACATAAAGTCCATTAACGGCTAATCAAGACGGTAACGTTAAATTAAATGTGTTCTGCATATATGCATACGCATACACATGCGCGTATATATTTCGCAAACTTGTTAATTAATGATCGGGAAAGGGAAGTCATCTTCTCTTTACTTTCTTTGCCATTTTCTTCTTTCCTTGTTTCCTTGTCTTTTACCGGTGAATCATTATTGTCTTTGGCTCACATGTTTAACCTGAAGACGATGTTATAAAAACTGGAGAATAACGCCTTCTTTTAATGGCGAACATGTTTAAATTTAATCTTAAGATTGCATGTATGCATGAATATGGAATGGATGTGTATGTGTGCGTGGAAATCGCCATATGCTGCAGTCACGACATTTATTTGCCAATTTATGGCCGGTTAATGGCAATAATGAATATATTTTATAGTACAATAAATAATCGTTGAAACTGAATTACAACACCAACTTGCACTTGTGATCTCCATCTGCACTTTACGGACCGGTATAAACGTTCACGGGCGTACGTTTATGCACATATCTAATGAGAAAACACATTTCTGTTTACTTTATTTGATGAGGTGCAGTAAAGAAAGACGGAGAAAAAAAGCAAAACCAAAATATCAAAAGGAAAATATTATTATTGTTATTACGAAATCAAGAATACACCTCAACTACTACTTTTGAGCAGCAATTAATACGTTTACGTTTTATCACACACACACAAAGTGATTGCACTAACAAATTTTTTTAGTTTTACTGAACTGCAACTATTAGTGAGTGCCACTTACTTAGTGTGTATGTGCTTGTAAATCAATTTAATTTTTCTAATTTTATAATTAAATGTTTCTATAACCGCTCTCACGAACTCATTCCGAGTATACCGCTCGTGAGAGAAGTAAACCCACCTTTCTATCGAACGTGTCAGATAAAGAAATAAAATGCGGATCACGCGTCAAGTAACGTGCAAAAGAAGCTAAGAAATCAGGAGAGCCAAGTCCGTCTTCTTCTTCAGAGGACTCTTCTATGATCGTAACAGTCACGCCGCCATATAAAAGAAAATAAACATTCGCAAAATATATTCTCCATTAAATTGATATTTTATGGCTTTATTTGTCCTTTGCCTTCAAATTTCAAAAACACCTTTTTTAGATTCTTAAGGGATTATTCTGAATATTTCGCTACAACATAACACCACACAAGCAGAGCCTCTGCTTTTGAGCGTTTGTTTACGCAAATCCTTTTACGAATCATTTAAATAAATCAATTTAAATAAATTTAAAAAGTAGAAACGCTATAATGGGACGCTGTCCACCGTTAAACACCCTACATAATTAGGTTTAATGCAGTTACTTATGTAGTGATTTTTCAAAATAAGATGTTATATGGGATGGAATTCCATCTGAACCATTTTCAATAACTTTCGTCCTTGGGCCAAAAATCATGTCGGTGTACCAAATTTGAACAAAATATCTCAAAAATGCGACCTGTAAGTTCGACACAAGAAAACAAGACAGCCAGACAAATGATTTTGAAAGCGGCACTGAATCGACCGCTATAATAAAAGGTGGGTGTCGAGAGATACATTCGCACAAACTTGACATGCCCTTATATCACAAGTGGTGTAGGGTATAAGAAGTAGATAAAAAAGTGTCAATGGGATACGTGAAAAGATCCTAACGATATTTCGGCGAAACAAAAAATGTGTCATACGTTGTGTTAGCCCCTGCATGTAGAAGATTCTATAATATGCAGATATTATCATTCAGCGAAAAATGTGGAATAATAAATAGATTTAAAAAAAAAAATTAAATCTCTCTTATTTTTTGGACACAGTACATCCACAGATAAGAGCATCTGGTGGCGAAGACGAAATCGAACACATTACAAGAAGATTGATGTATATTATCCCGAGATCGATTAAATTTTTCCGCTTCAGATTTGAAAGTTTTTCCTCGAAACATTCTTCTCCTATCGCAGATCACTAGCTAAGCTGAGACATGTTATTGGCGTTGTTTTTCTTCAGAAATCGGATTTGTGACGTTAAAAGAAGTCTTTAATAATCGTAAGAAATTCATGAACCACGTTCAGAAAATCTTTTTTTACTAATCAAATTAAAATTTAGGATACTTTTGGAATTAATGAAAAACCAAATGATTATTTAGTAATGCAATCCAATAACAATAATTTTGATCAGTTAACTATGTCGACCTCTTTAGCGACGAGTATTATACTCGTCAAACTCGTCAGAGAATATGTAGCTTGTAATGAAATGCCTTGAGAAAAAATATTTTCTTAAACACATTATGAGGAAATACGACAAGGACGGATGGACGGATCGCAGTGTATTTAGTCAGTTTGCTGCGTACTCACGCAGTTAAAAGAAATCGTTTAAACTGAAAGTGGGAAAATAAATTTTATAATGATCCAAGTTGTCCGGCGGCCCCTAAATCCGTACATAAATACATTTGGTAATGGTGGCGATGTCGATAGTAGTATACCTAATGTCAATATGATGCATTAGTAGTATTTACTTAATTGTTGACCGATCAAACAACACTGTCTCGACTCTGCTCGGAAGTAATTGAAGTTAGCTGGTTAGTCAGTTAAATTTTGTATTAGCCAATCAGCCCTATTGCATGGGGCTAATACAAAATCAATTGCTTGGTAGCAAGCTATTGCTGTGACAACAATTTTGCTTTTGAATTAGATTTTTGAACACTTGTTGTTCATATGTGGGAGAACATTCGACATCGAGGCAGATCATGTTTTAGTACGCACACACAACAACCATTGATATTATAACAGAGAATATATTTTCTTTAGTAGGGGACAATATTTATTCAATGATGTTGTTGTAATTCCCATTATTTATCATATTTTAAATATCTGATAATTTATGTTTTTAAAATTCTATTCATTCATTTCCACGCAGAGAGAAAGTTGCTATCGCCAAGCTGTCGTTTTGCTCTTAATTATATTATGTGAGTTCGAAAACTTCTTTATAGAAAATAAGTAAAATCCGGTTTACATAACGCGCATAGAGGAAATCATAAGCTTCACCATAGGGGAGAATGGTACCTATTTACCATATAAATATATGCACGAGTTAAGAAAAACATCACAGCAATGGTGTGGAGCCGCTTAAGTTAATCAGTTGCAAATACTTCTAAAGCACCCAAAAAAAGAAAAAAAAAGAAAAAAAAACATATTCATAAGCTTTTTGAAAAAAAGAAAAAAATTCTTTTTTACACAAAATCAATGAACAACTTGCGCTTATAATGAATACAATATTTTCATTATCACGTGGCAAAATTTTCATAAAACAGATAAAAACAAATTGAAATGAGGTAAAATTAAATTAAAATGATTAGCGAAGATGTGTTTTTCAAATCATTTTTTCAATTTCCATTACTATGTATTACTATGTATTGTTCAGGCAATTCGCGTACATATGTGTATGCAGCAGTGTGTGTCTGTTGAAAAGTTTTGTTTCGAAAAAAGTTCCAGCGAACCTAGCGAACGTCAGTCTGTCATTATTCAGCTTTCGTTTTCGACGTCTCCTGTTCATTACGGCGGTGCTCACTTTTTAACTCTCTCTCTCTCTCTCCCTTTCACACTTCGGGAAATTATCTTTTCAATACATTTCAATGTTAAGGATCACACAAGCTTATCGCATTCGATTTATTTTTGATTTTCAATGCGTATAAGAAAAAAAAAACTTGTCTTTGAAAGATCTGCAAATATCGTAAGTAATTTGCTGCAAATTCATTTCACAAAAGCGAAATCTTATCAAGAGCAACTCACAAAACGAATGATTCGCACTTGTAAAAATATTTCATTTATATCATGAGAAAGCTTCTTTTATC
The DNA here is from genome assembly GCA_000688735.1 of Glossina austeni. Taxonomy (NCBI): domain Eukaryota; kingdom Metazoa; phylum Arthropoda; class Insecta; order Diptera; family Glossinidae; genus Glossina; species Glossina austeni. The sequence continues at coordinate 37,046 of JMRR01017817.1, forward strand.
CCAACCGAGACTAGTGTGTGTATATGAATAGAAAGAAATATGTATACGAGGCGTGTTAAAAAAAAAGGTGACTTTTCGTTTTTCTCGAATTTAATTATTCATCAATCTCCAATTTGGTCACCATCAAAGTAATCCCCCTTGTGTTTGTGCTTTTTGCAACCCTTTTCTAAGCCTTTACACAGTCCTTTCATGAGTCTTTTCAGTTTTCTGGAAAATTAAGTCGTAGGAGGCCAAGTCCGCTGAACACGATGCCTGAGGAATGATGGCGGTGTACCGTGCGAGCTGGGGCATTATCCTATCGACACTTTTCAGGACCAATATATCCGAAAAAATTACATAGCATGAGTCAATCGATATGTCAACACCCTCGGCAACCCTCGTCTAATAATGGTTCGACAATTCTCCACAACAATTTTCTTCGCTGTTTTAACGTTTTCATGGGCTGTTAACGTGTTGGCACGTTCGGGATGGGCATCGTCATTAACATCTCGATCTTCTATGAGTAGTTTGTACTACTCATACACATTTTTTTCGCTCGCAGTAGACTCAATAGTCAACGTTTTAAGCGAGCTGGAGCAGTTGGTTTTATTTTTCACAAAAAATTTGTTGATATAAAAAAATCGCCAACAGCGCCAACAGCTATGCTGTCAAAAACAAGCTAAGATTGCAAAAAAAAAAAAAAATCTTTACATCCCCGTATCCCTCGTATACAATAGTTTGCTTTACGCGCACCTGTCAAGATATCAAATAAAATTCTGAAAATTGTACGCGTTTGCCTTTTTGACTGCAATACGCAATTTCGCAAATAAAATGTGACCAATATTTCTTATTGCTGCTATTGCTGCGGCTATCTTGGAGATGAAAGAATTTTTTCCGAACGACAAACGGCAACGAAAAATGGCTGAGATTAAGAATAAAATATGCATTACGACTGAATTGTATTGGGAGGAGGGAGGAGGGCGGCATATGTAAGCGTATATTCTTGTGTTTTCATGCTTTCTCTCTAACGACTCGACGAATAACAAACAACACGCGTCATACGTTATTATTATAACAACAAAATTTTTAAATTTCAAATAAAGCTAAAGCAAAAATACATTCCATATAGCAGCAATTGATGGGGACTAGTATGTGTGCACATAAGAAAACACGTAATTTTGCTTAGAAAAGCATGTTTTATTAAAAATATATATATATATATATATGTATATATAAATTCCAAAAATAGTATAAAACAAATCACACAAACGCGTTTAAGATGAAACCAGACAAAATTTTGAATGAAATTAACGAATTTTTTTTTGTTTTTTAATGTCCGGAAAGCAACAATAATATAAAAATGTATTATTATATGTCTTTAATGATAATTTAAGTGTTATTTTATGGATAGTAAAAAACATTTTATACCGTAATTCAAAAAGCGTATGCCAAACGAGAGCGGGCCATATAATATTATAACACATATGTTGTTCGTTGTTATGCTTGCTATTAATTCTGTGGCAAAACGTGAAAATAAGAGGGAGAGAGAGAGAGAGAGAGAGAGAGAGAGAGAGAGAAAGGTAGAAGAAAACGAGACTAATTACCTTTGTAGGTTGTGTGCCTATATATATAAAAATTTTATCAGGCTTTGCCAGAATCTTGGATACCTGTCGTCATCCTGTGCCGCTCTAGTACATCTTTCCTCTTTAGACCTTTCTCTTCCTTTCCTTTCTCTCTCTCCCCCTTGTAGACCTTTCCCAAATTCGTTGACAGAACGCATTCCATGTTTCATTTCTTGTTAGTGCAGTCAAGTATGTAAGTGGATCAAGGCCAGCCAGCCAATATGGTGCCCTTTCGTCTCCCCCTACAACAATTTTGTTTGGCGACTTTCTCCTATTCATTCCCAGTCATTGTTCTATGGCTCCTAAATTCTATTATGAACACGTATTTCTAAAGAGCTACAAGCGAAATAAAAACAGAAAACTAATAAATTCATGTTGCTCTGCGTTCAATACAGAAAAATGTACGCATCAAAGTCTGTCGTCTTATCTGATTACGAAAATAACGCGATTTTTGTTTTTTATTTTTATAAATACCTGCAACAATTTAAATCGAAATTATTGTTAGGGAGATTAGAAATAAAAAAAAAGTGATAATAAGATCAAAGGAAACATGTGTACACATGTATTTTTGTGCGGCAAAGTTGTCCACCTACGCACGTACGTACGAGCATAGAAATATAAATATTTATTGCAACACATGGTTTTTTATAACACATACCTTTTTTTAGATGCATTGATCATCTAAGAATTTTTATTTTGATTTGGCGAAAAAGTGAAAAAAATAAAAATAAATAAATAAATAAATAAATAAAATAAAAGGTGCGACGCGACGTGAGTCAAGGTTATGGTGAATGTTAAGAATATTTTTAAAAAATCCTTTTTGTTAGCTTAGCTAACGAAGAATATTTTTACACCTTTTGACCGACCGACCTCTCTCTTTATTTAGCAAGGGTTACACAAAAAGAAAAGTCTATAAAATTTCGTCCTTGAGCTGAACAAACAAGTGACGAGAAACACAGGCCAAGCGCTATTGCATCAAGCAGATAGCATTAAGAGTAGATGCGTAGTAGATAAACGGTCAGCCCTTAAACACTTGTTTAGACAATTTTTTGTGCAAGCAAAACAAGAACTTTTTACGCTAACAATTTGTTTTTTTAATAATTCAAGGAAAAAACTTGTAGATAAGTAATTTCTTGTATTTATTCTTTAAACGGCATAAATACGGTCGAGCATTAATAAGGTAATAATTTTGTTCGCTTAAGAAGTATTTTTAATTTAAACGAAGACAGTGGAAGTAACGGCTTAAAACGATAACAATAAAGATTTCTAAGCATCGTTGCCTTGAGCAAAAGTGCTTTTCAGAATTATATTTAAAATCCAATCGGGCAACTAAATGCTCAAAATTAACAATAATTGTGTATTTTCGTGGCCATGGCTTGTTGTGCCCATTCAGTGATCGTTCGTTTTCTGCCATATATGCATAGCCTCTCTATGTCCAGTGCGTGATATGAACCCAACTTTTTCTTCTTTTTTTCAGCTTTAAAAAATCGAATAGGAACACCATACGGATCGGATCGAAGACGAATGTGTATAGAAAATGACTTGGATGGCTCGGTCTTTTTTGTGTCACCCTTTCTCTGTTCGGGCCTTTCGATGTAGTGTAGGTGTCAGTTCATTTATTATATTTCTTGGTATTTTTAGAATAGTCCGTCCACACTTACATTAATTCGAGCCCAGTTTAATCACATTATCAGTCCAAATATATGTTCGCTTTGCCTATACTTAAGCATGAAATGCATGTATAGCTGCAACGCCATATGATTAAAGCAAATAAAAATCCTTTGGCTTTATTTAAGAGCTACCGCATCAATGACCACACATGGTAAGCAAGCGTTTTATTGTTGTTGCTGATGTTTTTTAACATTGTAAATAAAAATATTATATGTACATATAACGGTCCGGTTTTTCAGATGCCATAAATCACAGTTGTGTTTACTCTTACGCCTTAGATTTTATGCTTTGTTTTAATTTTTCATGTCTTTTTGTCGTCAACAATGGATTTCTACGATTCCTTAGCTTATATGCTGCCATCTTTAAGACGTAACAAAGGCTGCTTGCTTGCTCTACGAGGCATTGCAAGGGTTAAATAGTGTCTCAGTTATGTTTCCGAGAGTATCATAAATTGCAGTCGCCTTTTTCCTTTTTGATAAACAATGGTCAAGAAAACGCATATGTGTAAAGGATTCGCAGAATAAAGAGTTAAGTAAAAAAGTGACAATATATTACATGCAGTGCGTGTTCATATATCATGCTTTTTATGGCTGATCGTATAGCACATTATTTTAAAACAGGAGATTCCCTAATGCGTTGTTTGTTTGAAATTTTTACTTCAAAAGTGAAAATATGAAGAATCAAGGAGACGCTTGATTGTTAAATTCGGTATATTGGGGGGATTGTAATGACTCATGCTCTCCGCCAGTATTGGGACAGGAAACTACTAAAATTTCCAATCACTTAAATACCTCTCAAAGAAGAAACCCAAAGGAACGTAACTTTTAATACATGACTGACGAGTTTGTCATATAATAATAATGACAATGATAGTGTGGAGTGACATGCCTTCTTGCAGAGACCACAAGTGTATTTCCTCATCGGGCCAGATCACAGATTCAAGAGGTGGATTTCGTCTCAAAACCAAAAAGGCTCTTAATGGGGGGAAGGGAAGAATATCTCTTTCGAGATACTCTGTCGATGTATTTTTAGCGTATACTAATACCTGGCATGCTTTTGTATCTTTCCTACACTGTCTTATGAACAACAGAATTTAAATTTGTTTTATATAGCTGGATATTGGCGACAATTTTTAGTTTGGCTGCGCTAGGGTTTCAGATTTGACTCTTTTTTTTATATAAAAGTTCTTGAAAAATTGTTAAAAATAGTTGTGGTAAGAAAAGGATGAGCTTTCTTTAGTTTGTTTGAAGAATATTTTCATGAAATTCATGAGATGCCCTAGTTTCGGCGGAGTAGGCTTCCAAATCCACCTAATATCTTAATTCGAACTACTTAATAGAGCATTTACAGAGTTCCGTTAAGGTTGGTGAGTGTCTTTGCTATTGCGAGTTAAAGGAATTCGAAAGATTTTTATTTACGGACGCAGATGTTGAGATTAATTATTCTTTAAAAGCATTTTGTTTAAATGTAGAGAATGTAGATGAAAATAATAGGACAGAAACAGAATAAAACAGAATGTAGAAGAGATGAAAATAATAATAGCAAAAAAATAGGAAGGAAATGAAACCAATAAACGAAATCGGTAAAAATTATATACAATATTAGTACCCATTCCCGTTGCTCATGCTGCTATTGGTCCTGCTGCTACTACTACTACTACTACCAGTATTACGACTATACTACGACTGCTACTACTACTGCTACTACTACTGCCTATGAGTATCATTGGTATACGTGTTGTAATCAGAATGACTAACGATCGCTGAAATCGTGAAACGCAAAATTTATTAATACTTATAATAATTGTCTGTATGCCATTTGCCCAGCACCCAGCAATGACATGTGGGATTGACACTTGGCGTGTCGAAAAATCAAGGTACGATTGCGATTTATGCAATATTTCTCTCTCATTCCTTCCTTACTCATGGTTGGATGCTTCGACCTTCGCCCATCCCCCCATACCTTCCTACCTCCGAAAAAAAGTTCGCCATGAATACTTGGCTTTATTCTAAAATAATTATATTAATATTTCACACTTGCTTGTTATAATCCCAATAACTTAACGTAAGCAAGAAATATTTTGCAAAAAACAAAAATAAGAGAAAGAAAACAAGAGTTTTTCTAAAAGCACACTTTACAAGAAACAAAAAGAAAAAAAATGTCAGTTAATAAAAGTCGACTCCAAACAAGCTGGATTGTGAATTTTATTTTTTATAATGCATTTGCCACTAAAACTTACTTTTAATGGTTCCTTTAGCTGACAAGAGCCTGTTAAGGCACTTAAAAACGCTTGTAAATATAAGATAGAAAGTGTCAAATTTACGAGTTCAACAATTTTTTTAGAATTTTATGGCAAATGAAAGGCGAAAAATGCAATCGTTTCAAATAATTTGCACTTAGTACAAACTTTAATTATTGCAAATTTATATTAACGCAGATCGTAAATATTTTATGAAAATTGTTCTCCACTAAAAACGAAATTGTTCTCTACAAACTGTAAAGTAAACTTTTGATTTGTATATCGAGAGGTGTGTCCATCCATTCAAGGTCTTCTCTTAAATCGATGAAGAAGTAAGAAGACTACTGATCGAGAAGATTGCGTAGAGTTCAATAATTAGTTTTTGAATTTTTTTTTTTTGCAAATTTTGATTTTAATTTTCTTAAGTTGTTAGACGTTGAAACGTATTATTGTCAGTCACCCTAAAAAAAAACCAAAGAACAGAATAATAAATAATTCAAAAACAGCTCTTAAACGCTATCTATAAAGAAAATTCGATTACGTCATACAAACGTGAAACTTACTAGGGCGACCTATTATTATAGCCCTCATCCCGAAAACGTTGGATGGAAATCGACGAAGCGACAATTTTTAAATACTACTACTGTATAGAGAATTCGATTGATTGGTTACGTTGTATAGGCTTCACACTGAATTACTATGCGATACATTGTCATAAACCTCACCGCGAAACCGTGGAGAGTGAGTTCTGCAATGGAAGCCAAATCGCTAGAGAGAGCCAATATTTCCTGTACATAATACTTTTTTGTGAATTGACGATACATTGACGTTTTCTTACTTGTTCCTTGAAGGATACTTGAAAGTTATATTACGAACGATTTTAACATTGTCTAGGACTAGTGTCACTATTGCGAAACAAAAACACAATTTGTCTACCAACTAGGTTAGAGGGTAATTGTGGAATACTTTTCAACTCCTCTTACGCATTATTATTACGGATATCCAATATTCATCACAGTTCTCTCACTTTTCTTCTTCATGTTATTTGTAATCATATTCTGAAATCCTTTTAAGTTTTACCATGAAATTGTTTTAAAAATTAATCAATCAATCATTGGTGGACGTCAATGTGCGTTAAAATTTTAAAATCGTCGTCGTATTATGCAATGCAATCGTTACGTCCAGACAATTGAATTTCCCGCCCTCCATTTCAATTATATTTCACTGAAAACTGTCTATGTGGCTGTATTATTTTCGCTTGGGTGCGAGTGTTTGTTAGGAAAATCCAATATTGAAACTTTTCCAATTATTGAATATACATAAGTATGCGATGACCATAGCGACTGAGTTATAGTATTGAATGTTGCCGCTGCGCATAAATAACATTTCCTGGCAAGTGGTCACGTAAAAATGTAATTTTAACCTGAACAAATTACCATCTAAGGCTATATGTGTTTATATATGTATATGTGTATATGTAGTGACAATGAAATGAATGAGAAAAATAAAAAGAAGAAAGATATCCAATAACACCCACAACTTCGCTAACCAGCAACGGGCATTGCTACTTGGCTGGCTGATGACTTCATTAGCTTTGGCTTTATACTGCAAACTACTACTACTACTATTACTATTACTATTACTATTTACTATTACTGCCACTACTATTAGCATAAAATTCCATAGACAACCTGCTGTTGTGTTTTCTTCTTCAAATAAAGTTTCCTGTCAAATGCTCTGCTCTCCGTGTTCTGGCCTATCTATCGCTTCACTTGAAATTTTATTTCATTTCTCAAACTTTGCGCGACTGCCTCTGCCTCTGCCTTTTATTTTACATACTTCAAGTCATAAATCAGGGGAAAAGTGCATTTTACGAGGCACATACGGAAAACTAGAATTTTGTTCTTATTCGTATGCTTAACATACATTCGTAAAGATAATTTTAGTTATTATTCCATTAATTGTTGTTTGTTGATGCAACAAATTAACGTTCTACGTATTTCCGTTATTTTTGGATTTTTTTTAAGTACGCCGGCTTATGCAAGTGCGCGCTTGCTGTGTGCGCCCTACTGTATTTTTTTCGTATAGTTTAGTTTTAAGTTTAATTTATATTTTAAGCTATAAAAAATGTCCAAGTTTCCAAAGTGAATGTAAATGTATATGCGTGTACACACACATTCCTAAAGAAAAATAAACAACATTTTTTACACAGGCGTGTCTAAGCATGTATTTGTATAAAACATATGCAATTGCACGATTCTGAGCACACGCCTTAAAACGCAAATCACGCCAACGACAATAATATGTATTTGTTACGAATTCTTATTGAAAGCGCACAGTGGGCCCTACTACTTAGGAGGGATAGATGGATTGTGAGAAGGAAATTTTTTCAGTACGCTTTCGTCGTCGCCTCCATCTAGAGCTATAGCCCGAGAATGAATGGATGTAATGAGAAAAAATTGGTTGTAAAAAATGTTGAAAAATGGCAACATTGAAAGGACTCATTGGTAAGCAGTGTGGTATGCCAAAAAACAAATCATGTGCGTTGTTCGTGGAAAAGTTAGAAATTGGATCGTGGAACGAACGGAATGCTGCCCAACATTCTGGAAATTCTTTTCTCGAGAAAAACGAGTCTAATATTGGAAATATTGTAACCCACAGGAACTATGCTTGGAAACTCAAAACTGCTCCGAGCCCGCCACTGTCTTTTTATATCATTCCTGATTATTTAAGCCGCGAAAAAAAATTTGCAGTCGTTTCCCTCTTACGTTATAAAATTCCTGACAGTTTCCATCATTAGTCCTTGAAATATGACGGCAACCATCCGACAACACATAGAAAGAATTAAAATGAGGCCTTTAAAAACAGTACATAATTACAAAATTTATGGGTCAGGTTAAGTGAAGTGGTTTTGCTAATATTTTGCGCATTAATTGTATGGTAGCAAAGGATAATTTCAAAACCACTGAATCTGAATATTCCGACCACTCTTAGCGAGGCTGTTATTGTACGAGAATTGATTTTCTCGAAATTAAAACCGCCATCCAAAGCAAAAACTTTTTTTTTTGGGCGTAGTGGCAGCGCGCTGAAAACTAGTGATCCTGCACTGGGAGAGAGAGAACTCATTCTGAAATCGCTTTCCAATTACCTTGAGATGTTAATTCACTATACACATCCTAGCTCCCCTGGCCCCGCATGAGATTTGGTGCGCACTTGCATTTCTCCTTGTCAATCAACGTAACCACTGCTAGTAGCAAGAACTAGAAAGTAAGTGGTAAGTAGGCAAACGTATCACATATTAAAGTAGGACCGAATTAAAAAAATACTAAAGAAACTAAAAAAACTCTTAGCGTTGTTACACGCATAGCTATAAGAGAATTTTAACTCTATCGAACCCACAGTGGTTTTTGATAACATTTAGCTAAATTTCGTTGAACAAGGAAAGCTTCAAGTATTTAAAGAGAAACATGAAATGACAAACAATGTTGCACAACAAATTGTTAGATGTACGTTTGCTTTCCTACCATTTACTCGAGAAGGAAGAAAACATACGCATATGCATATGCATAGCAAATATAAAGCCAGAGAAACGCACGAAAACCCATTACTTAGTTAATAAAATATTGCAACAAATTAAAAATTTATTTACAATTTTTAGTTTATTATATTTTTTTTATATTTTTTATTTTTTAAAACTGAAAACAGAAAAAAAGAAATCTCTCTTCTTTTAGATATAAACATATTAATAAAGAAACAAGAGAGTATATGAAAAATGCCAATTATGAATGAAATTCGAAGCGAAATTTTTAATTATTTGTTTCGGTTCATTTTAATGGGATCGTAAAGTGCTCAAGTACTCATAAAATATTCCCACAACTATGAATTATAAGGCGGCGTCTCGTGTCCCTACTTGATGCCGCATAACACATATACGTGCATATAAACATAACACATTCACACATAAGAGCGTTTGTTTTTGCCCTCAATAATAAATAAATATATGTATGTGTGTGTGTGAATGCATGTTTGCGATATTCAATGTATCGACAAGATTCGCTTAAGATTTTCTAAATTCAAAATTCACAAGCATTTTTTTTTTTTCTGAATTTGCGCAAAGTTCATAAACGCTCTAGTGAAGAAGAAAAAACAAAAACAAAAAACAAAACAAATTATATATAAAAAAGTAGAAGAGTTTTTCTAAATTTTATATCTCGGTTGTTTATTGTTCTTGTTTCCTTTTTTTCGATTATATTCAAATGTAATGTCTTGGCGCTTGCAGCAGTGTGTGTTGACGCTTGCGAGAGGCGCCTGTCTACTAAAAAAATTAATAATAAAAAAAAACTAGCCATTCGCTAGGAGATCTATTTTAAGAATGCTTCGATAGGCACGTTCTTATAGGCGATTAATTATATTCGCCGGTTTAGCGGCCCGTAAGATATTACTTCGGCACTTTAGAAATTTCCAAAGATACTTTTAATACTTTTTGCATTAATAAGCAATAGTTTTTCTTCTCATCTACATGGAGAAAAAGTTAAGCTTAACAACTATTTTTCTTTTCTACTAAGCACAACGCAGATGCCCTTTCTTGTAAGGTGATCATAACATGCGGTTTACACTATTTATTAGCATTTAAATCATAGTCCCATAGAGATTAGAATTTGTCCTCAAAGTAATATTATGAAGGCATTCCTAGTCGTTCACCTTGTAAAAGCTACTTATTACTGCTTTCATTTCTCCTTTTTTTATTTTCTTGCATTATAATCAAGACGCAAGTACATTGAAACTTTTCTATTTCAAAATGAATCCGCAGTCTCAAGCTCTTCTATAAATGTTACGGTACATTTTTAAAATTTATTCTCTGTTCGAAAATATGGTTTACAATTCCAATTCTCATCTCGAAGCACGACTTTTCTGTAAAACCTTCATATTGCCCGTTTCCTTGCATATAATTTTATGTCCGTCGAAGAGATGATTTTGTTCGTCCGAAAATATGGTTTGCAATTCCAATTCTCGTCTCGAAGTACGACTTTTCTGTAAAACCCTCGTATTGCCCGTTTCATTGCATATGATTTTATGTCCGTCGAAAAGATGACTTTATTGTCCGAAAATATGTTACACTTTTAAAATTTTCGTTATAATTCTCACGCTTTTCCTCTTTTGTTAATTGAACAGCTTTTTGGTTCTTTCCTTATTTCAATTAAAGCAAGTTTGCATCATCGGGCTCAGAAAAGTTTTCTTTTCATTCTCGCGATAAGGACGATTTTCTGACCACTAAAACGGGTATTCACTCTTATTAGTAGTTGTGTAGCAAAACAAATTACTCTGATAAACGCGCAATGGCTTCCTTTCGTTGTTTATTCCTTGAAGAAATATTTCATCATATTTTCGAGCAGGAGTAAGAATTTTGAAAATAACGCTGCTACTGCACTACATGAAAAAATCCTTATTGTTCATCAAACGAATGGATGGATGAATGCATGGTTACAAAAACCGAAACCTATGTAATATTTCGAGCAACACATTCTTAAATACCCATCAACAACCAATAATGTGCTATATGAGCGCAAATTTTGTGCTGTATATGCCCAACACATACATGCATGCATACAAAATACGTGCATATTAATATATATTGACGCAAGAGGTGAACCCATTAAGCGCATTCACAAAACGAAGAAGATGAAAGGAGAGAAACCTAAGCAGACAATCGGGTCTGTGAAGAGCGACACCACCTCATACAGCCAAACATAGAAACTGTTAACTAGCAAACAAACAATGCATGAACATGTTGCTGTTGTTATTTTGATTTTAACGGCCATAATCGTTTAGAGGGTCGGTCAAATATGGTTTTTTTTTGGTGAAATACAGGTTCTTATGTTCTTGTGTTACTGCCGGTCGTTGTTGTTGTCGAAATATGAATTCATCCCTTTCTTTTTCCTCTCATAAAATGCACAACATCAAATGAATTCTCTCGTATACCATTTTGTTGTATATTTTATGCTGACCTCTCTCTAGTGTGATGTGTGATGGAGGCATTTCATGTTTTGATACTTGTGGTGTGACAAGCGTGCATACCCCATACCCCATACCCCATTTCGGCATTTCTGCATACGCCAATCGTGTAATCGGGTTTTAATGAATTTAGGTATGTATATGTCATTATATGTCATTTGTCCAATTAGTGTAAAATTGTTTTACTAAAACATTCGATAGACTAAAGAATTTAAATTGCATTGAGAATGACATCGGAAAAAAAGTGACCAGATTAGAGGCTAAATAGTGAAGTTTAAATCTTCTCTTAAATCGGTCTTTCATTGTCAGTTCGTGTTTGCCGTGAAAGCCGACATTTGTTCGATCGGGTGCATGAAATTCAGCTTTTGCCGATTGCAGATTTAAGTTTTTTTTTTTTTTTTTTTTTCAAAGTTAAAAACTAGTTTCGCTTGCATGCATACGTACATTGGTACGTACGTACGTATGTTTTCGATTTGAATCGATGTGTGTTATGCTGCCCGTCCACTCTCGGTAAAGTAAATTCGTTCATACTAATGCTATATAGCATTTTCGCTATAGAAAATACTTTTAGCTTGCGAACGCTATTTCAAGCACTTAAGAAACGTTGTCATTTTATTCGAATATCTATTATTATGTGATGGCATTCAGCTTTTACGATTTGTTATTGTAAGAAACAAAAAATTGTTCTTTTTGCCCTTGTGTTTTTGTTAAGAAATCAAATGTATCACTTGACAATTCAGTTAACGATCCAGAAACGACAACAACAACAATCAAAAAATAATGCAAAACGAGATTTTAGTTGAATTCTTTTATATTTTATGCTACCGCTGCTACTGCTTAACTCCTTGTTGTCTCTCCTCTTACATAACATGCGAGACCATAAAATGATCCCAACGGGTTTACTCACATTATACACACACATACGCATACATATATTGATTGTCATTCTCTTTGGATTTATTATAATATTAGAACGGTTTATGATGTCAGTGTGTATGTGCACAAATGTGCAATTAAAATATTTAAATCACGCATTCGTTATTAACAAAGTAGTATGTGTGGAATACAATTTCTCAGGCGTTTACGTTTCTCTAACGCATTTGCCAACTATTCAAAGGACATAATCGCATAAAATAATTCTCAAGCGTATATATGTAGTGTAGATGGATATATAATCTAAGAGGAGGAGGATTGTATTGACAAAGGAGACCTAAAGGTCCTACCTACAGTGTGCGAGGGAGAGAGTAGGAGAGAGGGAGAGATAGAGCGCGCGAGAGATGAGATGATGATTTTACTTGAAATTTATTGCTCCTTTGCAAGAATGATGGAATGGTGGGAAGAAGAAAAGAAGCGTTGCTCTGATTCGACCAACACGACTCTCAACACGAGCAAATTTCATTTGTTTCATTTTTCTTTCGTAATTATGCACATTATTGTTATTGCCGCTGCTGTCATTCTAGACTTCGCTGAAATTCTCCACATCACTTTAGATTTCCAGACAGTTTTATGACTTTCACAATGCACACGTTCTTTCTGCCTGATTTCCTTTTTGGCATACAACATTGTTGCTTTCTATTCTCTGCGCCATACGTACGCATTGTATTTTTACTCGCATTAACAACCAGCTTTGGCCGTCGTGTATATAGGATTTTCGCCATTTAAACAAATGTCTACTCAAAAGCATGTTAAAAACGCGTTATCATATTCATTAGTCCCATAGTTGGTGTTGCGCGCTTGTTTTTATTCGCTTTTTTTTTTTTGTTTTTCGTCTCTGAATTATGCATTATTTTCATTCTTCTGTGAAATCCATATATTTAATGATTGGCATTCGTAAAGCAATCGGTCGATATATTCATAAACTCTGCGAAACGAAATAAATGCAAGAAGCAATCCAATCGATATACAACATCTGTATGTGCATCTAAATGCTTCGGTGTACAGAGGTGCGTGTGTTAAAGCAAATTCCCAATTGGTTTTCTCAACTCTATCTATGATTTGAACAATTTTATGATTTGAAATTAAGTTATAACGAATTTAAACACTGAGCTCTTCCTCAGTTGGTTCCCGCGCGAAATCCTTCTTTAAAGTAACTGCCATTGTGTAAGGAATTCTTTTTCGCTATTATTTTTAAATAAACGCTTACTAAGCGTTTAATAGTAAATGAAATTTGGAGTTTCTAGAAAAAGAGCCGACATTTTGAAATAGTTTTAAAAAGCAACGCTGCAATCGCAAGTATTGGCATAGTGCACTATTTTCTTATATAGAGGACGATAAAGTAACAAAAAACATGCTCTCACGAAGCGGTCTGTGCCCATTTAATTATTTATCCTTGTATTTGGTCAGTAAGATTCTTCATTTGAAATGGAGTTATGAGAGATTGACTTTGCTATGATAGTTTAATTTATTTTAACATAATTGTACTCCACACCTCGTGTGGTAGGTACAAACAAGGCTATATTTTTTCGATGTATGCAGTACCCGTAAGGATTTGAGAATCACTTTTAGCATCGATGCTAGTCCGTCTGTCTGTCTGTCAGTCGGTATGTGCGTCTGCCTGTTGGTATTACTGTTCGTCTGTTTGCATTGGTGTCTTGTCCACAGTTCACAAGTTTTGAAATATTTTAACATAATTTGCTACACCAATATGTCTTGGCCCAAGGACCAATTTTCCGACTACTTTTTCTGCCATTTTCCATATAAAAACTTATTCTTAAAAAACATCATACAAATAATCGTATCAAGCAAAGTGGTGTAGAGCATAGTGTTATCACTTCTTTTTAATATAATTTTTTTGAAGAAATTTTCACTGACATCATTTTAAATGTGTATGATTGTCGACTGCATGACTGTCGACAGTGTTATTATGACTTAATCTAAATTTGCTTTCTTTATTTGCACTTACCCCTTAGGATTTAAGCGTTGCATCACCTGTCGATCACCTGTAAAGTACATAAAGATAATAAAAAGCAGTTAGATTTGTTAAAAGCAGTAGATTTATAAGGTAATTAATTACTTTATGAAGTAATGGATATAATAGAGCTACACTTCCAATTGCATTATTTTTTCCAATTGAAAAAAAATTGTCGAGTTTGTCATCGTTTTATTTCTACAATATTTGATTATGTGAGGTAAACGTAGTGTTCAATTGTTGGCTTTCTTTCCCAAGAAAGTTTTATTAGTTAATGGGGGGAAAGAGGTAAGGAGAAGAAGGGCAGAGAGATAAAGAAAGAAAGCAAGGAAAGTGGTTTTCTTTTACAGTTTCATTGACACTATTAGCGCAAGTCTTTTAAGACGACGGTGTTTGAAAATATTTAGTATAACCTGAAAACTAATATTTACTTAAAGCATACGCCGTCAAACGATTTACGTCCAAAGTAATTCCGTTCCAAGAGGATCACTCAAAGTTTTCAAATATATCCTCGGAATAACAATTTGTTTGTTAAAAGAAAAAATATAAATAATATAAATAACTGAACTGAAAAACTGAATCGTTTTTATTCTAATAGTTTACGCAATTTATAGAGTCCTTCACAAACTCAGTTCGTAATTATTTAATTTCCGATATTTTCAATAATCTTTGCACAGGTCGCCATCCGTAAGAGACAAACACATCTTGCAAACAAACCCTAATTAGAACTGTCCGTTGCAAGCAATAACATCCCTGGGAGCAAGGGCCGACAATCATGCGGTAAAACCAAGCCGTTGAAGTACTTCAAGGGCATCACGACTCTCGTTCAAATTCGACAATGAATTTGATGACATTTTCCTAAGACTATACTACAGGGACGCGTGTGTTGAGTAGATTCTCGAGCGAATTCAGATTTTTTACCAAGAAGGGTGAAAGATAGTGCGGCCGCAGGGAATCTTTCACATCCCATTTGCGGTATGAACCGACTGTTTCCTTACCTTGTTAAAGGCATTTACGTTCATTTGGTACAATTTCGAAATCTAATTGCGTTTCTCTACCTTGGAAATAGCTTTGGTTAATATTTAGAAATTGAAGAAAAGAAATTTTTCTTTTCCTTTCTTTTTGTTTGAAGCAAGAAATTTGAAATTATTTCGTATAAGGGCTCAAAAGTCATGCGCAAATTATTTTCGCTGTTAAAACTATGTTTGTAAGGGGATGAAATGAAATTTGTCAACATTATCGACAAGTAACTGTTCTGTAAAAAACCTGCCTTAACGATTTCCATTTGCTTAGCAAAGGTATAGATGTCGCTGCTTTGCAAATACCTGGTCTTGTTAGAATTCTCTAAAATATTTTGCTTAATTTCTTTACCATTATTTGCCGTACAAGTCAGCGGGTGTTTAAAGGTTGCATTGTAACTTAATTTTCTAGTGCTAAATAAAACTGAGGACTACAGCAACAACAAAATAATTCTTCTAAAATCAAATTAGTTTACACACATTATAATGCTACAACAACAACAACAACAACAACAATAAAAATAATACGGATTTAATGAGTCTAAACTTGCGTTGCCGTAGCCATGGTGTTGTGTAGAGTAGGCACAATTATAGGCATATGCGAGCGATCGTGCCGACCACGCCAAACCAAAACAGATATGAAAACTTGAGTTAGAAAAGTATTTTCTTTATTTCACTTCACGTCTCTTCTTACGTCCAATCGCTGTGCTGCCTTTGCAGTCGTACACTGCAAAAGTCCATTAAACGATCGTAAAAATTTTACGACTTAATTTTTTATATATTTTATATGCATATATATATATATAATATACATACATACATACATAAATGTATATATGCATAAAGTTTTTTATCGAATTTTTTTTGCGGCGCACGGGAAAGAAATACGCACCGCCAAAAAGACGTTGGCGAGGTCATTGATGGCCCAAACTTGGCCATTCTGTTATAAATTCTAGAATTTTTAATTTTTTTTAATCCAAACGTTTTTTTTTTTTTCGTAAAATTTTTCATTACAGCAACAGAAATGCAACTTTGCAAAAAATTGTTCTAAATATTAAAATAGCGTGCATATGAGGATAAATTATCATATCCATAAAATACTGAAGCGTGCTTTAATTTCGTAAGTGGAATTTTTTTCCTCATTAAAAGAAAAAGGAGACAAAGAACTTGTCATCGATCTTGTCACGTCGCGTAGTTTGATAAGGTTTCTGCTGCTGCCCTAGAGACGCAGGCGAATTCATCTTGAAAAAGGAAGAGCCAGCAAAAAGTGAAATACAGGAGAAGACATTCTACTACACATATTAGCACACTTTTGCCTTAGCGGATGAAGTTCTACAGTGATTTTCACTGACAGTTTTCGGATCCTAAACCATAGCGAATGTCAAGCTTTTTCCATCAAGTGAAGGATTTTTACAGAGGGGGGCAAAATAGACTCTTTTTGAATGCCTTGCCCGCTTTGGGAGAATATGGAAAATAACTTATGACACAAAATTATAGGCCGAAGGAGAATATAGTTAGAGCAGAGCAGGATGCATAACAGCTTAAGTCATAATAGTCTGCCTGTATGGTAAGAAGGCTTCGATCGTTCGTCTGTATTTTTTGAGTGCAACCGTTTAGAGAATGTGTGTTGGATGAAAAGTGACCCGACGCATTACTGCGAACTAGTAAGCTTGGCAATGAGACTTGCGTTTATCCGTTACAACTACCGGCTGTCTCACCTTGTGAGTACATTTATATAACGCATTATTCCGTTGCACAAGAGCAAGCGTTAAAATGAGTGCACGTTGCAGAATCTTACTTGGCAACGTTCAGGCATGAAGAGATCGTATTAGAAATTTTTTATCATATATTGTCCTCTCTCATAAAACCTACAGAAAAACCTTATTTTGAACTTCACTCCGCTTCAAAAATCTCTGTTAGACTAAATGGGTCGAAGGACAAAATATAAATACAACACATCTTTGTTGATTGATCGAGATTTTCATTGAATCCTTAACCAGCCTATTATGAGCTTTACTGTATTTTTGGCATTCTTATGAGCAACTTGAGATATAAATTTGGTATTCGTTTGTTATACATATGTAAACACATTGCAGAGCAGCATAAATTATGTAGGGTGATTTATCTTTCCTTTTCTATATATATATAGATATATATATATATATATATATATATATATATCTATATATATATATAATTTATGATTTACAAAACGGTTGCGTCCATAAAAACAATTAAATTGTTATAAAAACTGCTTTTTAATTTTAATTATCTGCTTTTATTTGTACTTTTATGAGAGACAAACACATATAATGATTTTTATTACAACAATAAAAACAACAAAGAAAAAAAAGCAACAACAACAACAACAAGAACGTTCCGCTACCAGCTACACCAGCTTAGGCATAGATAAAAAAACATTAACCTTAGTAGGAAAACGTAGTAATAACACATTTTCGGATTAAATGTTTCTTTTACATCCGAGCAGAGTAACATTTTAGTGTAATTATCCATGAAGAGATACGCGTTATATACTACGCTATACTATTACGTTTATATACATACGTATGTATGTTGTGTTCATACGTATTTACTTTAATTGCAAATTAAAGTTAATAGAGCTTTTCAACGCCAGTAGTAGTTTTACAAAGGCGAAGCAACAAGAATTATGACGTCATAATATTTTCCTCAGCATAATCACTATATATATATATATATATGTATATGTATATATACTGATACTTTAAATCACTTAAAATGTATATTGAGGAGTGGATAATAAACTTGCAGGCCATGTGTTGTTTTAATTAATATGGAAACCAGTACCACTTAATATCGACAGGCAAAGATTTTTTTAGTTTAGTACAAATCAAAAACCGCACAAAAGTCATAAAATATATCATAAAATCCAAACATTCCCACACAAAGAGCATTACAGGCCGGCATAAAAACTTGGCAATACTGCAATGGAGAACAATAGGAAGAGAGAGAGAGAGAAAGAGAGAGAGACAGAGAGACAGAGAGAATGAAAAGAGCATTTAAATATGTTTGAGTGATTTTAGAATGAGTTCATTTGAAAAAAGATAAGCAGGAAGGAAAGCGCTACTAGCACAACAACACGACACGTTTATTTATAACCACAGGCGAGTTGTGTATTGTTGAAAAGGATAAAATCGAAAATCGAAATACATTCAATATCGCCTAATATCGTTGATATTAGAGACATATATAATCCGATATCATCCGATAGGCAGTACTCCTCTTTAATCGAAAACAAAAAATAAGAAAGAAGAACAGAAGAAAGTTCCGTTCGCTTACATACATAATAATAGCGAGACGCACAGGATAGAAGATGTCTAAATCGGCTGAAAGATATATTCTTTTCTGTATGGCTTCCATTTGTCTTTGAGCAAAAAGCCTTGTGCTCACTTTGAATACATCGAAAATTATTATACAAGTAGGTGTGGTTGCTTTCTTCAAAAGCACAAAACATCGGGGAAAAACAAATCATTCGCGCTATATATGTTGATTGAAAATCATAAACTATTCGAGAAATTGTTGGTATTACGATTTCAACAACAAATCGTTCTAGTCTCGTTTGGATTTCGTTATACTTCCTGAGTCTGTTTGTGATCAATACAATCTGTCTGCTTGGATGGACAGTCAATTTAACGTCATGTCTAGAAAAGGACAAGGATTTGGAATGAATGAAAATATCCGTTGTAAGAAGGCGTACAATGGCGCGCAGAATAACTCCACACTTAGATCCACTTAGTTGGCCCTTTATTTCGGGAATTTCCCGCACTCGTTAATTCATTTAGAGAGACGATTAGAGATTATTTAAGGATTCAATTGCCGTTATGCCTAAGCTATCGGCTTAAATTTAGTAGATCGCTATTATTGATTATGCTCGACGAGCAGATGCCACCGTTCCTATTGACTGCGAGGCATTCATTCTTTTTTCACGTGTGAACCTATCCTGAGTTCGAAATGGCTGCTGGTGTGCGATGCCAGCGAGCTTTTCCGTATTTCCTCAGAACAACTAAACTATTCCTTTTAAGCCACAATTGTTCAATATCATCATTAAGTCGAGCGTTAATGACGTTCTTTATTATTTTCCCAGATATTTATTGCATCGTTATTTTTTTACTTAGGACACTAAACAATTTCATGTCACTTTGAAATCTAACCAAGAAAACGAAGAATACAAATTAAAATAAAGTTGTAAAAATATTTATGAATGTGTGAAGCTGTTTTATGATTTGTTTGTTTCTGTTTAGTGTTTTGTCTTTATTTATTTGTTCAATTTTGATTGTGTGATTTGTGTTTTTTGCTTCTCTTTCAGTTGTTAATAAATAAAGCATCGCCCCGACGAGGAAGAAGATGTACAACCCCGTTCATAAATACATACTGTATGCAAAGAAAGAGACACATGTTCCAAGTCGTCACATGCACATGCAGCAACGCAAAGTGTAAAGTAGCGTAAAGGTGTTAAGCATCCTCTGGCGCTTGATGTTATAAACTAAAGTGTGGCACAAAGCGTTTAATTTGTTATTTACGAGCAATTAATGTTGTTTTAAAAATTCTCTCAACAATCCAGTCGGGTCAAGAAATGAACAACACCGAATACATTCATTTCGGGTCTCAGCTGTATTCACACATTATTTTTATTAAAAAACATTTTTACTTTTTTATTTTTTTAAAACATTTTTTTTCTTTTTCATTGTGTTGTGTGTTCAATGAATTTAATTGTGCACCTTTTACTAGCATGCGAAGATTAATTTTATTTAATTTTATTTCTGATGACAAACATTGACACACTGTTTCATAAGTTTGTAGCGTTTTTTTTTTATTTTTTTTTTGTGGTTGTGCTTTTTCCTAAAGCGCCTCACGCCGTGAAGCGCACGTCCACATACAAGTACGCTTTTATTTTCATCCAAGGAGTGAAGCTTTAGCGTATCCCTTTAGTGACTACGTCCATTGACTGAATGTGAACATAACTCATCATCTCTGATGATTGGGTGGACTGGCAACGCAAAATATGTCCTACTTGAGTTTTGTTTGCAACTCTTTTTCTGACATGTAAAAAAATCACATTTATTCGAAAGTAAAGATAGCAAAAAATGAATGAATGAAATTCGATCTGAGCGAGCACCCAATACAAAAACATTTTAAGGACTCTCAGACATAACGTCGCGTCTTTTTTTGTCGGATAACGCTTCATATTTCTCAAAAAATTATTTTACATTTTTGGCAATCCAAGGGAATTGTTTGTTACTCTTTTTCTTTTATTTGTGCCGTGAAAACAGTCCGCGTCCGCGACTTATTCCTTATCTGAATGATATTTTAAGACCACTTTGCGATAAGCAAATCTTGATTTCATCATCATTGGCATTTCTACTTATATCAAGAATTCCGTAAAAGTTTTTACTCTTCTTACCCTGTTTTGTTAACATAAGACCTTTCACGGCACAAACAAAAGAAAAAGAATAACAAACGTTTCTTTGGATTATCAAAAATATAAACTGATTTTTTGAGAAAAGACTGTAAGTCGCCAACGCAATGCTAGCTTTTTTATATAATAAATAAATCTCGAATCATTTCATCTAACGCTGAAGATTTGTTTTTACGCGTTGACAGCACTGAAAATGACTTCAAGAATATTTGTGCAACTGACCAAACACATCTGAGCCAATTGCGAAGCTGGCAAATTATTTAACGGCAGCCAGTTTTCGAAAATGTACGGGTGAAGTCATCATTGTGGAAACTCCAAGTTTCAGTTTTGACGGCGTCTTGTTACAAGAATACCCTCGCCCAACCTTTAAACGTGTTCGTGCGGCCAGTTTGAAGGCTTTGGATAAGATGCTCAAATTGATGTCACAAATGTCAACACTAATGTCCTCCGAATTATGACAGTAAAGGTTTATTTGTATTTTCTGATATTTGTTTACACAATGCTTTCAGAGATCACCTTATCGACTTCCTTATGAGTGAGTGCTTTCACTGGTTCGAAGGATAAGATGCTCTATTTGAATCCATTGTATAAACAAATACGGGTAAATCCGGGTAAACCTTTACTGTAATATGTCGCAGGAATTAGAAGCTGACATTAGTATTAGATATGAATTTGAGCAACTTATCTAACGCTTTTAAATAGTCCGCACGCACATGTTTAAAGGTTGGGCGAGCAGTTTCTTCTAGCAAAACGCCATCAAAACTGAAACGTGGAGTTTCCACGATGAGTGCTTTCTTCCAATTGTTTTAAAAGTTTTAATGGAAATTTATTTAATGCGATAATTAATTTTTCCTATTGTATTGTAAAAGTTTTCTCTCGACTTTTAATTTAGAGACTGATTTTTTCTTTGGAAAATTATGATTGACACTCAGTCATTCATTCATTACCGTTTTCTTGTTTTATGTGTAGAATGTTAAGAATCAATGAAATGTGGCGAAAAGCAAATTACGAAAATGCAAGGATATGCAGAAAGGCGACTTTAAGA
Organism: Glossina austeni; assembly: GCA_000688735.1. Classification (NCBI taxonomy): domain Eukaryota; kingdom Metazoa; phylum Arthropoda; class Insecta; order Diptera; family Glossinidae; genus Glossina; species Glossina austeni. Next base: position 58,996 of record JMRR01017817.1, read on the forward strand.
GTTCGGTTGTTTTAGAACGTAAACGAAAATTGAATCGCTTCAAGCTTATGAAACGAAAGTTTAATTTTCATAAATTATTAGAACTATTTTTATTTTCTCTAATTTAATTAAATAAAATTGTAATCAATTTTTTTGTGAACGAACAATAAGCACAATAAAAATAATGAATTATACACATACATAGCAGCAGTTTTATTGATTTAAAATACGAAATGAAAAAGGGAATCTTTGCAGTAGCAAAACTCTGCAATAAGTAAGCAAAAAATCTTCAACTAAGCCTTTTCTTCGAGCAGCTTCGTGGTCATGGTCAAATGACCAGAGCGTGGATATGAAATGAGTTGCTTAAAAATCATGTGTCTTTATTTCCTTGCGGGACACATCTCCAGATTGAGAAGGAATTCTTCGACTGCCGTCTGTGATGGTGTTAAATACGATATGTACTTGCAAACTGAAATGAGTTGCTAAAGCGGAGTCGGACAAGTTTTCAAAAACATGTCTCATATCTCAACCGAAAGTAAATGATGAACTCCTTCATAGATTCCAGGCATAAATGGAGAAAATTAAGCTGTATCCGTCTCGACTAACTGAATTTAGTGGTCATAACGTTCAAGACATTGCAACCTGCACAATTTCGAAGTTATTCGACCTTATAGGGAGCAAAAATGTTTAGTTTAGTTTATTGCTTATGGGGTTTCTTTTGAGCATTGAAGAGATAATACACATAATTGTATGTCCTTGCATTTAATTTCATTTGCCAATCAATAATTGCTCTCTTAGTGATATTGACGTCAGAAGAGTTGATTTGATGCAAATATTTTCACACACACACATTTGTGTAAATACATGCGTAAAAAGAAAAGGATAGATTTTCTAACGCAGCACATGTGTTCATACTGCAGCTAATTGGAATTAAATTAATTAATTGCCCAACCTGTGAAAACTCGGAAAAACGATTTATGCAACAATAACTGTTAAATGAACAAGAGCAGAGGTTTTAGGTGGATGTATGGTGGATAGTGGAATGTATATATATATGTGCATATGAAGGTATAATACAATAATTCGGAAAATATTGCATATACAACCGTTAAAAAAGGCATTCAAATATTGTGTGTGTGTGTGTGTATGCTTTCTTTCTTTCCCAGTTCGTTTAGCGTACACGAACGAGTGTCCAATCATAAATTTTAAATATTTTCATAAAAATGTCATAACAGTAATTTCAATAAAAATCAAACTACCACAATAACAATACAAACAAAATTAAAGCGGGCAACAATGAGAAAAATTTCAATGAGTGATTTGTCTGACACAACCATAAAAATTCTAGAGAGCCAAAGTAGTTTAAAAAAAGAAGAAAGAAAGAGAGCGAATCAACGAAATGAGCAACGATGCGAAAAGAGAGCTAGAGGGAGATAGAGGTATTAAATAAGTGAGTGTAAACGATAGAATATTGAGAGAGAGAGAGAGGGAGAAAAAAATCCCTCCTTACATCAATATCGAAGTTATATATTTTCAAAATATTAATGTATTATAAATATTAAAATATGATCTAATTAAAAATTAAAAAAAATTTTTTTTTTTACCAACACTTTTATCAAGTAATTGATAAGCAATTTCACGTCTCGTATTGTATATGGATACCATGCTGTTGAATGCGTACGCACGTACGTACGTACGTACCTGTCTTCATTGCGAAGTCAGAAAAATCAAACAAGATTCTTATTTAATATTTCAATTTGTTGTTATTGTTGTTGTTACTGTTGTTGTTACAGTTTAAGTTGTTGTGTTGAAGTTCTCAATTTTCAATGAGTTATAAATCAACTCAATTGAGTGTTAAAGAGCTCTAAAAATCACTCAGTTATGTGTGAAGAATTAATGCAGAAGGCAGCAGCCATCATGCCTACTAACACAATAACAGCAACAACAGCAACAGCTTTATTTAAAAGGCAATAACGCCATTACTCTCCATCGAAAACCGACCATCGTACGAGTGAAAGAGATAACTAATGTTTAAACGAAAAAAATCGGTTTGCCTCTGCCAGCAGTATAAACAAACGCTGACGCTGTTGCGCGTACGTGTGAAAGTCAACAAAGCGTTTTGTTGTTGTTGCTGTTGTCGTTGACGGTATATTGTAGAAAAGGTAGAAAGGGCAAGAGCACGCAAAGGCCGACAAGAAATACTTGTACACAAACTAAAGAACAGCAACAAATTTAATCTAATTAAAAATAGGTAATAAATGGATAATAAAAAGAAAAAAAAATATCTTAATAGCAAAGAAATCTATCTGCCTTTTGTCCTTAAAAGTTTCAATATTTTTAAAGCCGGGAGAATGCATTCAGTCGAGTTGAAAAGAAATAACAAAAACAATAAGAAAACTCAAGACTATTGGAAAACCGGAGCCACAAACGTTCCACCACATGAGAATATACAAACGGCCAACGCCTCGGCTACGGTAACCGTCGCTATCTACCACCACGTAGCAGCAGCAACATCCACAACAGCGTCTTACAATTCTTATGTGTGTGTGTGTGCATGTGGATCACACAACGTTTAAGAAAAAAATATTGCATGTATAAGTATGTATTCGCATACAATCATTACGCGCATACACATATGTGTATAGACATGTATGGCATAAGCAGCGGCCCCAAGTTGGCAGCGTTAAAAGCTATAGCTATAACCGGCGCAGCAGATATTACCAATTACACGAATTTTATACTCTTTTAAAAATTTCGTTTTATTATAATATTTATTATCGTAGAGCGCAGTACTGTCTGCGGAGTGTTAACCGTGTACCAGTCAAAGCTTATTCTTCTTCCTCTACGCCTTGTTTTATTATTATTATTATTATTGTATACTCTACACGCCAGAGCAAATAAATATAAATATATATACATACATAAACAAAAAGAGAATGGTACCAAAAAGTGAACATTTTTTATAGAAAAATTTAATCCAAACTAAACACGCTTTACGGTACAAAAATAGTAAACTCTTGTCGTCTCGTTTTTCGTCAGTCGTTTCGAATTGTTTTAACGCCATCCAACGTCAAGCAACATTACCGTAACGTTTACGCGACGTACAAGTACAATATATATATATACTTATATATATGTATGTATATATATATATATATATATATATGTATATATTTAATATTTAAGTATATAATTTTATTTTGTTTTTATTGATATGAACGGCAAACGGTAGACGAAAAAAAAGTGTACGAAAAAAATTCTTATTATCTTTTAAGTGCTATGCGGTGGCATTCGATTATTATCAGTGCATACACAACAAACCTCTTACATTACATGAAGAATAATAACGGCAGCAGCAGCATCGGGCAGACCATAACAACACATACTTATACATACGTTTGTCTTAACACCGAATCGGTCATAATAACGCGGCAACAATTGCTCTAGTGCTTGGCTCTATTAAAAATATTATTGTTTTTCTTTCCTTTTTTTTTATTATTTTAATAAATATTTCGTGTGTGAACACACAAAACAAAAAATGCATTCACGTGTATTTCAATCGATCAGCAACATTATGCGGGCGAGTGCTGTGTGTGTGTATTGCAAATAGAAAATTGTCATAGAAAAAAAGTAGAAGAAAGTTATCGAAAAAAGAAGTGAAATTATTCCAAAGAAAAAAGTAATAGAATATAAAATAAGATAAAATTTCGTGCGCTCTCGTGCGGCAGCTTTCGAGTTAGTTTGAAAGTTTTATTGCACAAAATTTCGAACTCGTAAATTAAGCGTTTAATAGTCAATATCATCTAAAAAACAAAAAAAAAAAAAAAACTTTTCACGACGACAATAACAACGAAAACAATTGAAAATCATCAAAAAAAAAAAAAAAAAACGAAGAAAAATGTATAAATTGTTGTTTAGATGCCATACGAGGGTATGAGGTTTAAGCCAAATAAAAATAAGGAAACAACAAAAAGGAAAACTTCATTTTATTACTTTTAAAATAAACCCAAAATATTTTACGACTCTTAGCGCGTGTGTCATACCCGTTAAGGCGAAAAATTTTCCGCTTCGAAACATTATAAAATGTATTCATGTACGTTAGTATGTGTGTGTGTATACATGTTTAGGTCTATACCTAACACATAATATAGTTAACAAAGTGTTTGGAATACATTTAATTGCATTGCACTGCAATAATATCAAAAGAAAAGTAAAAGTTATGAAAACAAAAACAAAAATGAAAATAAAATAAAAAAAAAAAAAAAATCATCCGTCTTTCAATTCTGCCGTCGGTAAATAGTGCACATTACAGCGTACACTTATCAACCAAAGGTGTTTTCGCTTAAATGCAATTCATTTTATATTTACGTTTATGAATATAAAGAAAAATTTCTTCATCCATTGACCCATCACCCCTTGCACCATATATCCAGGCCGTTTTGCTGTAAAAAAAAAAGAAAAAGAAAACAAGCAAAAAAAGGGTTTTTTACGTTATTGTTAATTTCTTTTAACAAATTCCGTTAAAAATACCAACAGTCATACTCAAGGTACATATAAACCAAATATTTTTATTATTTTTTAAAATAAAGACTAACACCACAACACAATAGGACAACTCTTAGAAGACTAACACGCTAACACTCCTATGTAGACAAAAATTTCTTCTTATTTTTCTTTCTCTCTTGTTGCCTTAGTTCTCGTAGTAAACTTGATCACTAACTCTTTTTTGCCTTGTTTTTATTTAACATTAACAATTATCCATAACTTGTTCAAAATGTGGTTTTGCTATAAGCGCGTGTACGACATTTCGATCGTGACTTGATCTAAAAAAAGAAGGCTTTCCTCATAATTAACTTGTGATCTTTAGGCCTGAACAGCAAAGTTTTCTCCAGAAAGTTACAGAACACAGGAAAGAAACCAAAGAGAGAGTAGATCACCAGAAAATCCAAAAAGTTCATTGCATACCATGCCAGAACACAAAGTGCAGGTAAAGCGCCAACTGCCGGGGTATAAAGTAACCCCGCTTATGGCTTTCATTTCCGAACTGTCCTTCTTTGCCCTCTCCTACCATCTTAGAACTAAAGAAGGTGCTCGTAATAACCTCCTCGCTACTTCTTTAATGATGGAAGCCAAAAATTCTAAAACTTTTCCGGAAAAGTCTCTTTTCTTAGAGCGAACATGGAAGCGTAAGGGTATGTTAGTTTTGCCCTTCCATTTAAAGCACAAAGCAATCGTGCTCGTGCTACAAAATTAATCAGACTAAGAAGCATTAGGCCCTTAGCAGGTCAAAATTCAATAATTCGTACAAATTATTCAAATCTCACTCTTACTAACTTTTGGAGTAATTGAGGTTATATCCACTCTTACACCAACGAGATTGTGTGTCTCCTTAGTATTGTGTATCTACCCTTTGTGTCTCTCCAGAGATCATCTCTTATTGATATCCTTATAATCTCAAAAATTGGAACAAAATGTTAGATTCGTCCTCAAGTGTTCTTGACTCAGATGACGAGATCGTATTTTATCTATAATTCAGAAGTAGACCTCTAACTAGAATTATGGCACAAATTCTTATCAGCATCACTTCAGTAAAACTTCAAAGCAAAAAATCAAAAGTTATCCAAAGTTTTTCAATTCATCGCATTATTACTTGGGGTGCACCAACTTTCCCTTAAACGTAACATTTTACATAACATCCAGTTCGCTTTTATGTTAACAAAAACAACTCTGTTCTTCGAACGGTTCAAAATCATTCAAAATATTTGCGAAAAAACGCATTCTTTTTGAACAGAGAGAAAGGGAGAGAAATCTTTTGCTCATTTTTAACAACATTAAATATTCGTACCCGGAATACCCGGAATACCACGAAATTGAAAATCAACTTTCAAAGGGATCCTTTGCTTATGTATAAAAATTTTCTGTACAATTTTTCAAATGTAAAATTCCCAGAAAAGATTTTTTAAATTATGTAAATGTAAAATATCTTCTGAATTATTTCCCGTTCATTTTTGGAAAATATTTAAAAAATTTGAACTACTCAGAGAGATAAGCTAGCGTAGACAGTAATGGTTACTTAATGCTTAAAAAGGCATTTCGATGCATGTCCGAAGTGCTACCATAGCATGCATAGTGCTAGCATGGGAAAACTTCCTGCAGTTTATGAGAAACAGTAGCTTTCTGTATGTATAGGCGGAGAGACAAAATGGACGCACCGTTTTGCGCAAGCCTTGATGTTAGATTTCCTACGGAGTTGCGTAAAAACTGACATATATAGGCCAAATGCCTTATCTAATCGATTTTGGTTTATTTTGGAATCGCGTTTTCTTTTATTCCTCTTAAAAACGTAAATAAATTTCAATTCGCTTCCTATTGCTTTTCAATCCTGGTTTATGTATCGAGAATAAAGAAATAAAAATATTTTCAAATCGTATCTCGGACGATCTTCACATTACAATCTTTACATTTACATTTGAAACAAGATTGTATGTATGTTTCAATCTCCAAGTGTTTGTCCTTATTGTCGGGATTTTGACTGCGCTAGCAATGAACGGAGAAAGAATGGATGGACTTTTAAAAGACGTCAAGGCTTTGTTGGTTATTCAGCATCTCTTCAAATTTTTTTTCCTCTCTCTCTCTCTCTCTCTCTCTTTTTCTTTTACATTTCTAATCTGGGACGGTAGAGCAACAACTCTAAGAAAACGGGCGGCAAAACAACGTAAAGCAAATGATTTCTATTCTCTTATGTAAAATCAAATTAGGTTCACACGATTCCACGTTAATGCGTAAAGTCTTCGGCGTAAGTAAAACGTAAATACTTTAAAGTCGATGTTATACAGTCGGAGGTTTGAAAATTTAAATGATGATTAAATTATTGCTCAACAATCATCGCTAAGTTTGTCAGAGAACACTCTTAAATTTCCGACTTCTTCAGATAGTTCGAAATCATTGTCGAATTCAGGCAGAATAGCGAGTCTTCAAACTTGGTTACGACCTATATGTCTGTTGGGTAATTGTCTTTTGAGAATTTGATAAACTGAGTATTTAATCTGGAAAAACTCGAACTAGAAACTATTTTCGCGTACTATCATGTTGCAATTATCTTGCTTTGTTCATACAGTTATTTAACGCTTTTTATACCCAACAAACGAAAGCTGAGGGGTATATTCATTTCATCAAAACGTTTGCCACGCCCAGAAGAAAGCATCAGAGACCCCACAGAGTGTATATATTCTTGATCAGCATCAAATTCTAAATCGATTTAAGTACGCCGGTCTGTCTGTCAGTGTGTGCGCACGTCTATGTAATGTCTGTTGTAAGCATTCTCTTGGCCGCAAAAATGGAGCTGAGCTATCAACTTCAAATTCGGCAAAAGCATCGCAAGTTGTTGCACGCAGGTTGCTATTGAAAATGGTCGAAATCGGTTGAAGAACGCGCCCACAGCACAACGTAAACTGAGAACCTTTCTATTCTTGAAGAGGAATAAAAATTTGGTTTTTTCATCATTACTCATAAACTATAACAGATAAATGCACAAAAATTTGAATGCATATTCTGCGGGCGATGCTGTCGCGAAAATGTGCACAAGAATGGAAAAAATTGACCACGCCTACTCAATGTTGTAGTGTACCAACATTTAATTTTTTTTCAATACCGCAGAAACAAGTTTCAAAAACCCGATTGGAATGCACCTAAACATGTCCATCTGCTCGTCTGTCCATCTCTATGTCTGCGCAACTACGTAACATTTGTAGTAAACATTCTCCCCGTTAGTGAAAACCAAGATATCACCCACAAATTTGCCAAAAAAATTTGGAAGTGACTGAAACTTTTCCAAGGACACGCGTAGAAAGCCCACACGCCTATGCGACAAAAACTTTTATTTTGCAAATAGAGAACATCCGTCGCGCCTTTTACATATTGTAGACCATGCAAATATAGTTTTTTCACTTTTTTCGCATTTTCTAAGATAACTATGATGGGTATAAAAAATTCGGTCACGACCGAATATAATTTTCTTATTCGTATCCAGGGCAAACGTTTTCGAGACATGTATTTTAGCAAATAGAGGGTCGTATGCATGCGTACACAATTTCAACAAATTTTATTCTATGAGAAGAAAAGATGAGATAGAAAACGAGACAGTAGCTCCGCAGTGTTGAAGGCCACAGAACAAGTTCGGAAATGGATGTAATCTGCCTTAGATTAGCTTAGAAAGTATTTTCAGAAAAATTGAAATGTCAAACGAGTTTCTTTCAATATAATCTACTATCTGCAATACGTGTAAGTCTGAAATTGCACGATCGCTAATTGGCATATTTAAAAATTCATCTATGATAGAAAAAACTTTGTTGTTTTGGCACTTGAAGTTAAGAACACGAAAAGATGAAAATTTTATTCAAGGAGAAAATTTGTTTAATATAACGAATAACGTTTTTATGTAACCACATTTTGAAAGTAGCAAAGGAGACATACTTCTCGGCATTTTCGTCAATCTGTCCTTTGGCTATCGCTCTCCTTTTGTCGCATTTGTAAGAGTCATTTTAAAACGTAACACAATAGCGAAAAAACTATGTGCAATGTCAAAATTTGTTTTCGATAGTATGCTACCAAAGTATCCACAGTTTCAACCATTTATAAGTTCACATTTAACTACAACACCACAAAATTCATCATCAGCAGCTGTTGCCGCCGCCTTAGCCGTTGCAGCCGCATCGTCCTCAGCACCGGCAGTTACCAATAATCCGACCAATAATCACAGCACGAATACCGGTCATAATTTGCTTGCAACTAATTCGGGAAACGATCACGTCAGTGTTTCGTCGTCATCATTGTTATCGCCCAGCGCTAATGCCGGCCAATTGAATAGCAGCAGTCACTTAAGTTTAAGTCAGTCTTCACATTCGCCAGTGTCTTCATCTTCACCCTCGTCATCGTCAGCGTTTGGCGGACTTACTCAGCAGCATCAAACGCAGCAACACCATCATCAGTCATCACATTTCAGTTCTAGTCAACATCATCAATATTCTCTAACAGCAGCTTTACACCTGCAACAGCAACAACAGCAGTTACATATTAACAAATTAGCCGCCGCCGCTGCAGCTGTTACTTCCCAACAACAAAGTAACGGAAATTCAATACAACAGCAACAGTTACTTCTTACGCCACCTTCGGCTAACAATTCACAAGCAGGCGATAGCAGTTGTTCGCCGTCTCCATCGGCATCGTCGTCCTTGCATCGCAGTTTAAACGATCATTCACCCTCATCGTCGGCTGTTGCCGCTAGTGCTGCAAGTTCGGTGGCCGCCGCAGCAGCTGCCGCCGCCGCTGCTGCTTCTTCAACATTTGCTATACCCACAAACAAAATGTATCCGTATGTGTCAAATCATCCTACATCGCATGGCGGTCTATCGGGCATGCCGGGCTTTTCCGGCCTGGAAGACAAATCATGCAGGTGAGTGGGCGGAGTTTTTTTATATAAAAAAATTAAAAAATTCACTAGCAAATAAATAACTTTAGAATTTTGATGAAGACATCGTTCTTCAAAGTCGTAGCGCTAGGCAGAAGTCGATCTTAATCTTCCAAAAAGTAAAAGCTTTCACAAGATGCTAATATTTGTTTATGTAAATCGTTCGTCAGTCCCATAAATTTATGTAATCATGCTGAGCTGAATAAACGCTTAGCTAATTTCCTTATGTTTACTAAGAAGTCAACATTACATCCACCACCGCAGCAGCAAGAAAATGTTGCTCGTGAATCAAAATTAATGTCAAACTAGCCGCATATCTCATTATGACGACACGGCTAGTGTTACGAACAATTGAAACTTTAGTAATCCTTTCGACCTTGAAGCTATTTGCATAGCAAAAAAAAAAAAACCCCAAACACACACACACAAAGATAATAAGTTTTATAAAAGACTGTTAGGTGTTCTTGTGGTTTTTGTAGTTCATTTAAGCAAAGCAAGTTTTTTTTTATTTTATGGCTAAATGTTCTTTGTTCTGATTTCTTTGATGTAATTTAGCAGGTACACTGACAGTGTTATGAACAGCTACCAATCGATGAGTGTACCTGCATCGGCCTCTGCCAGTTTTGCGCAATTCTATCAACATGCAGCAGCTGCTTCTGCTGTGTCGGCGGCTTCGGCCGGAGCAATAGGTGTTGATTCATTAGGAAATGCTTGCACTCAGCCGTCGTCGGGTGTAGTTCCTACCGGTGGAGCCGGCCAAAGCATTGCCGATCTACCCCGATACCCATGGATGACGTTAACAGGTGAGTCAAAACATTGCATGCACATCGATTATAATCTTCTAAAGAATTTTCCCTCTCTCATATATAGCGTGTTCTCTAAAATTTGAATATTATTTACACACACACATGTGCTTGCGTTAGCTGTTTTATCATATAATTAATTAAAAGCATTGTTGTCGTAGGTTTCTTTTCTAACACCGGAATTATTATTCAAAATATAAATTCGCTTACAAGTGATATACAATACAATGTAAAGATTACGCTGCACACACAAACACTCAACATACGGTCAAAGTCATTGAACTTTTGAATTCTGGGGTCTCTCAGGCGTACGTACATAAACATTACTTGTCTAAGCATATAAATAAAAGAAAAAAAAAAAAGCTCAAACAATTATGAAAAGTCAAGAAGTAAGAAGTAGAAGACTTGGAAACACTGAGACAAGAAAGAAAATAATATGTTTGTATGTACGCACAGGCACCGATTTAAATTTTCAGACACGCATGTTATGACCTATCAAAAATCAAGAAAGAGGCCGACTTAGCGCAATTGAGAATAGAAGTTACTTATGACTCTGTGCACATGACAAAACCGCGCCTTTCTTTCTTTTTAAAGGCATGTACGCAAAAGTACAGTAACCTCTCTTCGTTTGTTCGCAATACTTTGGCGCGTATTAGAGTTTTATGTACATTTTTTTATTTCTATTTAAAAACTATGTAGAAAACTAGTTAATGGCCATCGTCAAATCAAAATTGTAGATCTATCGCGAATCAATCGAGTCCGTGTGGGTCTTGTTCATGAAAATAACTGAATAATTTCAATTTGTTTCTAGCAAATGCATAGCAAGGTAAAGTAGTTTTGTCTACCCTCTGTGACGGCCCGGGCAGATATCTTCTGCTTCCTTTCATTATTAATCAGCGTAAGAGTTCCAGGCCTTTTCGCCACGTTCGTATGCCTTTCTCTATGCTCTCTGTTATCTATTTTTCGAGCCATTATTACTGCTATAATGGTCAGCTGGCATATGATCGTAGGCAACGAATTAGTTCGTAGTGTCATTGGCTTGCTTGTTAACTGCAATACTGCACACCATGGATGGTCTAACACTAAATTGTAAAAATGACGGCCCATTATATCGAAAAAGTGAAGATAGTCTTCAGGAGTAATTCTTTGGCATATTATTACCCGTAATTTACAAGCTGTGGCAGGTATTAACGTAAGAGTTAATCGAAATATTCAGTAGATTCATTTAGGGGTTCAGAGTGAGGATCGATCGATATATGAAAACTAGCACACGGTTGAATGAAAGGAGCGCTTAACAATGCTGAAAGCCGTGAGTCATCCCAAAGAGATGACTTTCTTAGTTATGAAATGAATCTCAATCTTAAGGTTCGTAAGATTTCAAAAAAGCTAGTAATTGATAACAAAGTAGTAGGTAGATAAGACGGGGAAACGGTGCCATAAGATAATTATGCTATGGGATGCCATAATTCACATGCTGCAAAAGAAAAAAGGAAGAGAATAAGATCCAACAACCAGCAGATGAAAATTAAGATTAAATACCTATACAGATCTTGACTGATAAGACTGAAGTTTTTCCTTTTGTTTGCAAAAAAAAAGTGTTGACAAATTTCGTTTTTGCCAGATTATTATTATTAGTATTGTGACGGTTAACAAGAGTTTTCGCAAAATCTTTGATGATACGTACGTATAAGAGATATATACCAGAAGACATTTTTATATATGCAAAAACAAATACAATCACGTTATTAAAATAAATAATAACCTCATCGGAATAAACAAAACAACATTCAATAAATCAACGCTAAAATGTTCATAAATAAATGCGAACACAAATTTACTTTTCCCCCGTTTTATTTATCATTATTGCTTGTTTAGTTCGGAAACTGTTATTCATCTATTAACAAAGTCAGCTGTCGTGGCCTACACGTCCACAATATTACACATATACGTTATGGAATATTTTAATTAATTTTAACCAAAAACAAAAAAAAATCATCTTGAAAAAGTGCCAAACTGATCAAAATTTTACACGACTTAAGGAGTTCAGGAGTAAAAATCAAAATAATCCAAAGTAAATAGGACATCAGTGTAAAGAGACGAGAGATAAGATTAGTTGCTTAAGAGGAATTGAAGAACATCTTCATATTAAATCCCTTCCAATCAAATTTGATTTTTGTTTAATCGATGGATTAGTTCTCCATCCGGTACATCTTACTTACAGTTATTCGTTGCTTACAACTCTTGTCTACAAATTTTGTTTTTTTTAATACGGACTAAGCACTCAGCAAATGTCTCCGTATCACTCAGTCATGAAAGAGAAAGAAACAGAGGGCGACCTCAGCCTAGTGACTGGGAGCCCAATTGTTACAGCTGCGATTAGTGTAAAGTCTACCGCTATCGAGATTTGAAACTGCGGCAGTGGCTTGATAGCCGCGATTCTTGCCTACTCGGCCAAGCGTGCTGGCATCGCTAATATAAAGCGAGCAGCCAAGGAGGCTTTATTTCTCTTGTGGCGAATATTGCATTTCTCTCTCTCTTTAAGCCTTAATTTTGTAACAATTAGCACTTTTGGATTTGGTATGGATGGCTGATGAAAACTATTCTGCTTCATCACATCTAATAAATTTTTGAAAAAAATATTAGTTCCGTAGATTTGTTTTTTTCTTTTTTTTCTGTGACTACTACTATAGCTCTGTTTGGTTCTGCATATATTTTACGAGATGATTTGTGCACACCAAGTTTCCACAATGTGCACGTCGAAGCTTCTACAAGGCGCGATGACGGTTCGTTAAAAAAAACCAATTGCAATAATAATTTGTAACTTGAAAGGCGAGTGAAGCAAAAGGTGCTCAAGAGCCATTCAACGCATTATGTGTCGTACACATGCGTGTGTTGTATGTACATGAATATTCTCCCCAACATAAATTTAAGAAAAAGTAGAAGCTTGAGTTATGACCTTTTACTTGCCAGATGTATGTCGCAACTAACCAAAAACGCTTTATGTGCCCAACCTTCTCTTTTGGGTTAGTATTCTATTTTTTAATGCAACATTTTTGTTCAGTGAATTATTCGTGAAATCAGGCATAGAATAGAATGAAAGATTTAATGCATGCTTTGCATCTTATTGAAGTTGTCGATCATTTCGTTTGCTAGGTTCGCTTTGATGGTCTATTTATTGCACTCTTGGCATTGAATAAACTTAAGATTTATATGCGTAGCAGCAGTAGTAGCGATAGCAGTAACAGTAGCAGGCAGTAGTAGTAAAAATTTGTCATTTTCAGTTAATCATTTTGAATCACTGAGGCAGTCACTCCTTTGGCTGGCAATTTTTGATTTTATTGCCATATTGAAGTATTTTCAATTTGATAATCTCATGTAATAATAATTTACGATATATTTATGTTAGTATCTGCTGGACTGGTGCCTGTGTACACGTACGTATGTATGTATGTATGCGAGAGCCAGCTTACTGGCATTATCATTATGCTTAATTAAAAACGTTGTCATCTAACGATGGCGTTTGCATTATTTACAATTCAATTAACATAAATATCAGTCAAGCATTGCATTCAGTGAACGGCAGATGAAAACGAAATGAAACTATTCATAAAATGGAGCAATGAAGAGATAAAAAGAGACCAAATGATATGAAATAATATATGACATATCTAAAATGCATATGTATTCAGGCGTGTGCGTGTGTGTGTGTGTGTGTGATGATATGAAATCATGCATAAACATATGTATGAGTGAATGTGTGCGCATGATTATATATATATATATATATATATGTATATATTGGGTCATATAAAAAGACGTTGCGTTTTTTTCCGCAGGATGATGTTAATGGCTGTACATCGGGCAGCACTCACCTAATTGTCTGAAACGAACATGCGCTTAAAAGCTTTGGGAAGATTGTTTTCTAATTCGTTTTGTTCGTGTAAAAAGTTATATTGATTTGAAAATCAGTGAAACATTTAAAGAGATACGCTGGGCGATGCTTTTTTACTATAAAAAGGGGAAAAACGCTGCAAAAATAAAAAAAATTTGTGAAGAGTTCGAGAAAAATGCTGTTCCGGAAATTTCGAACTTCGCTCTGGCCGAAGAGTCGATGACATTTCGCAATTAGTGGAGCGAGACAGGCACGCAAGCTGTAAGGAATAGCGGAGGCACTAAGCATCAGCTACACGGCAGTTTGGAATCGTTTGAAAAGAGCAGGATTCAAAAAGCAGCTCGAAACCGAGGAAAAAGCGCAAAGTCGTTTTCCCCGACCTAATACGCATGTATATAATTGTTTTTTTTTGCATATTTACCAAGAATATGAATTTATTAGCAACGTTGTTGTGTATGAGTGAGATGAGATGATATGANTATATATTGGGTCATATAAAAAGACGTTGCGTTTTTTTCCGCAGGATGATGTTAATGGCTGTACATCGGGCAGCACTCACCTGATTGTCTGAAACGAACATGCGCTTAAAAAGTGACATTTCCGCTTACATTTTTTGGGAAGATTGTTTTCTAATTCTTTTTGTTCATGTACAAATTTATATTGATTTGAAAATGAGTGAAACATCTAACGAAATACGCTATGCGATGCTTTTTTACTATAAAAAGGGTAAAAACGCTGCAAAAATAAAAAAAATTTTATGAAGAGTTCGAGAAAAATGCTGTCCCGGAAATTTCGATGTCAAAGATGAACATCGCTATGGCCGAAGAGTCGATGACATTTCGCAATTAGTGGAGCAAGACCCGCACACAAGGTGTCAGGAATAGCGGAGGCACTAAGCATCAGCCACACGACAGTTTGGAATCATTTGAAAAGAGCAGGCTTCAAAAAGCAGCTCGAAACCGCGGAAAAAGCGCAAAGTCATTTTCCCCGACCTAACACACATATATATAATTGTTTTTTTGCATATTTACCAAGAATATGAATTTATTAGCAACGTTGTTGTGTATGAGTGAGATGAGATGATATGAAATGAGACGAGATGAGATGAGTAAGTTTTCAGTGCTAACAGTAACAGTAGTTGGTTCTGTTTCAAATTGTTGTCACCGCATTAAAACGTAAGCGAATAAAAAAAAAGCAAAAAGCAAAGAAGAAAATAAAAAACAAAAAACAAAAAAAAGGAAAATAGAAAACAAGAAAGACTGCATTGACCGTTTGCCAGAGAAACAAAACACTTGACTGACGGGTGATAAACTCATTTGCAAAAGATGTTTAATTTCTCTCTTTGCCTCTTCCATTCGATAGTTGACAGTTGTTATTGTAAGTTCTGCGTTTTGAATTTGATACGCATATCGTTGTGCATCTAGAACTGAAGACAATTCTGTCTTCCTTTTAGCTTCTACTATTAGATGAAACGTCTGCCAAATCCAGTAGCAATAGATAAAGTTGTTATTCACGTTGGAGTTGACATTGATGTTCTCATCGAACTGCATTGACGACTCTAGTGAAATCAAATGTGGCGTCATGAAGGAATTTTTTAAAGGAAGCAAACAAACATTAATTTTTGTTCTATGTTCTGTGACGCTGAACGACTGAGTACAGCGTCTTGCTTAATGCAACTTATGGATGGAAAACTTATCTTTAGAAAAAGATGGCAAACTCAGTTATTTTAATTTCTTTTCTCTCTTTTGTACAATTTTTTCTTTTTTTTATAACGATTTTTGCAAAAATTTTTAAATTATCTGCAAAATGCTTTCACGATGCTCTAAGTTTGAATGGACAACAACAAATGTATATAAGATTTTAGCCATCAGCATGACAAGAACACAAGGAATACGAAAATGAATTTGAAAGCTCAGCACGTGTTCCCCCTACGCGAAAAGCGTACAAATCATAAATAGAAAGAGTTTCGCAATACCCAGCCATTGTATGAACTGAATGCTACATCCACAGCATTAATTTAGTTTAACTATCAAGTGCGAAGAGAAAGACAGGAAATCACCTAAACTAGGATCCCGGGGAGATAAAACGAATGACAAAAAAAAAAAAACAAAAATTCAGAGAACAGCCACGAGATATAAATGGAAATAAAATAATTTAAATGCAGAGAAAATGAGGTAAAGCGCATAAATTCATAGAAGGTCATGGCACATAAAAAAAAAAGAGAATGCCCAGGCTAAGGAAGTGACATTAGTTGTATTCCTTTCCAAAAAGAAACAATTGACAGGTCCTACCACAGTCTGGTTTTAATTAACAAATCTGAGTAGAGTACCCGCACTTCTGACATTTACCAATTCGACCTTATGGGCTCACAGCACTTTACATTTGTTTCATTGATTTGATAGATCGTTTGAACCTTCTCGAATATCCGCATTAAATCGTCAGTCAGCACCCGCAAGAAATTATTTCCTTCAAACTTTCGAGCTCGTCCCCAAACCCTAGAACAAGAATATCTGTTGATTTCTAGCTCATCTGGTACGTTAGGGAATTTCTTTGAAAAGTTATCGAATATTATTAATCGGGTCTTTCCTGTCATTAAAAAAAAAAACAATTATATCCGGCCGCGACCGAATCTTTCATATCCATCAGCGTTATCCTAACAAAGACTAATAAAATAACTCAAAGGCTAAATTTCCATACTCTATAATATTAGGCGAGCGTGCTCGACTTAGAAAAGAAGAATAAAGGCGGCCATAATATTGTGTTTACATTTATAATTAACGAGCGAATGTATTCTCAATTGTGGGGTGTGACGTGTGGGTGTTGTAGGAGTGTCCTTTGATCGCAAATTCCTAACCGATATCTTCGTTTTCGCTTACGGGGGAATTTGTACGACAGATACTTCGCAGTTGTGCAGGCGGACAGAGGGATAGGCGAAAAGACGGAGATCGTTAAGTTCATTCCAAATTTGAAATTGGCCAAGACTTGGCTTTTTGGGGAGTTTGCTTCTGTGCGTTTAGAAAAAAAACGAAATTATGACCGATTACACAATTGGGTGGACGTGGGCGTTTTTTTTTCAAGTACTACAGATGCACCCATAGAATATGCGTTCAAGTTTTTATAGATTTATTTGCTGTAGTTTGCGAGTAATGAGCAATAAAGTTATTTATTATCTCTTTTGGAAAGCAGAAGCACTGTCGACGTACCCTTCGACCGATTTGCCCAGTACCAACCTGCCTGCAGGAACTCCCAGTGTTTTTGTGAACTTGAAGTCGATAGCTTCACTTTTAGAGAACGTTTACAACAGACATTACATAGACGGACAGACGGATATACTTAAATCGGCTCAGAGTGCGATGCTGATCAGAAATATATATACTTTATGGGGTCTCTGAAGCTTAGTGGTGGTTTTGCAAAAGTTTTCACAAAACCAATACACCCCTCAGTTTTCGGCGATGGGTGTAAAATTGACAAAAAAACTCTTCTTTTTAGGCGGATACAGTGGTGTTCACCCCTTAAGAGAAATACAGGGATGACATTTGTGTTTTGTAAACGGAACTTCAGAGGTCGCTTAAGTTAATGCTCATCGGCGGTTTTCTCGATAGTTTACAATTTTGACGATATGCAGATTAATCGATTTCGAACCTGTTTAAAATAATTTTATATATCTGCACGAAAGAGGACAGGGTTTAAAATATCCAATATTTCATTAAGCCCGGCATTGGTTATACGCTCTTGAAACGGCCAAAAATAAAAAAGGATCTGCGTAGACATTAAGATGAGAATAGAGTCTGGTTTAGAATTCCTGTTGTAACAAATTTTTAGGAAATTGTCGCAGCGTTTCTAGTAATAATAGTAATGTTTCGAATGATCTTCGGTTTTTTTATTTTTTAACATACGAAATGTCCTTGAAGTTCTTGGACAACACATGCGCGTTTAGTTAGAGGCCACGTTAGCATATTTAGTTATTTTTATATAAAGCCTTTTTCAAAGCAAACTAAACGAGTTGTATTTTTTTTTTTCTCATTTTTGTTCTTACAGATTGGATGGGAAGTCCCTTCGAGCGTGTAGTCTGCGGTGATTTTAATGGTGAGTGCATATTAACTTAAGATTATATTATAGTTCTCATGTATTGTGACATTGAAGTTTGATTATTTTTAAGTCAAGCGTAAAATATTGTATAATATAAACCAGCGACCGATGAACAATGAAAATTTTTCTTACTGAAGTAAGAAATTTTTGTCAAAGGATAAAATTGTTTATTAACCTTTTTTATATCTTTAGTTACCTACTTTGATTTTTCTCAAAAAAAACAACCTTGAATAAGATTTGAAAAATTGTTGTCAATCTACCTGCTGTGGTTGGCTATAGATATCGAAAATATTATATGAACATGAAACTTTCTCTCTTTAGTACAAACACAGTAACCCCTTTTGAAAGGATCATTTAAACCGTCGTGCATATCTGCTTTTTATTGTGAGCGTTTCATATTTTGTTTAGCACCACGTTGTTTTTTCAAAAATGCCGTTCTATTGTTTAAGGTTATCCTAGGGTTCAGCAAATGCTTTCAGTTAACTAAAATTCTAATTATATAACATTTTCTTAATTTAAAATTTGCTAAGAATTCTTAAGACTTCAGAGATTGGATACATTTTCCAGAGATCCAGAGGTTCCGATTCAATTTAGCTATGCGACCATTTGGCGGTACTGGTTTTGGCAGCCTTTAATTTTTCTAGTCGTCCTTCAAATCGTTTCCATATCTAAGCGAAAGTGACTACAGCCTTTTTTTAGTTTATTTGTCAGTCAGATCGTCTGCTTGCTGGTTTATCACTCCGTACCTGTCGCTGTTCCATTTTTATTCAACTTGTCTGTCACTCTAGCCTTTAGTCCACAGATTTGCCTTTCAGATTGTCCATCCGTGCTTTTGTTCATTCCCCCATCCGTCTGCCTATCCGTCACTTCTAATACCAATGCTTTTGAAATATTCTGTCTATCTGTCTGACATCCGCAAAAATTGAGAATGAAAATGAAGTTCTATACGATCAGCCCTGATTGATTTCAGTAAACCAAATTCATATGCATACACGATCAATATCTAAAGCGCTGGAGCCATGCAAAAAATTTGAAAAATTTTATGTTAATTTCGACCTTTTACCTTTTGTATCGTTTCGAAGTATCGAGTAACTTCCAAAAGTGCAAGAGGAGAGAGAGACTGGTACTTACAAACATCTTACTATTTTATTACGAAAAACTAGCAAAAAAAAAACAAAACCATTTTAAAATTATAAAATAGATGCAATTAAACGTGAAAGATTCTTTACAATTTATTTACCACGAAATTATAAAAATATATTAAAGAAGAAAAAATATCTTCTAAGCGAATGACCCATAATGATCTATGCCTTCATAAATCACAATAATCGACTAAAAGACCACTTTATCGCTACGTTTTTATAGCGTAATGGCTACACAGCACATCGCACAACACTTTTTATTCAATTTATATTAAACATCATTATGCATGTTTCAGTGTGTGTGTGTATGTGTGTGTGTGTGTGCGTCTGTTAATGTATATGAAATCGAATGGCCAAACAATGAACATTAAGATCATTAAATACTCACACAAGAGGCAGGCAGCAACCGCACACGAAATTGGAGGTGATGTGTAAAAAAACAAGAGTGTCTCGGAGAGAAAAACGATCTCTATGGAAATTGAAACTTTTATACCTATATATAAATGTTTTACGCTATATAACATACGTTTTCCTTGTCGTACACGTCCGAATGAAAATAATGTCTTCTGGCATTAGTCATATTTTTAAAGATTAGAGTAGATGTTGGGGGTATTAGGGACTAAAAAGGTCTAGAAAGTACTAAGCTTTTCAATTGAGTTCAGCTATTCAGCTTCAGCTATTTCTAAGCGTCAATGAAGAAAGAAGAAGAAGAAAAGTTTGCTTGAAATGGAAAGAAATGTGAATTTTAAAATTTTGTGTTTTTGTTAACGGCTCGGTACATTTTAGACACATATAAATTAATTTTTAATTTAAATAATTTTTTGTTTTTGTATTTTGTGTTGTTTATTCCAGTTGATCGTTTACAACAAAACAAATTGTTTAAGTTTAACATCGTAAAATTAGTTTTAACGATCATTTTATGATCTATTTACGGTTTTACGCCAAGTTGTGCTCAGAATACCTAATAATAATGGAAAAAGTGTAATATGATGATTGAAAGACCGAACGAATGAACGAATGTCGGTGTCGGTGATGACGCTAATAATAACGACTTTACAATGACTATAAAAAGTAACCAAATAATAATAATAATAATAATAATAATAATAATAATAATAATAATAATAATAATAATAATAATAATAATAATTATAATAGTAATAATAACAATAACAGCAGTAATGTGTTATTCGATGAGTGTTTAAATACAACTAAAATGTTAGTCGCAAATGTAGATACACACGCTTGTACACTTGCAACGATCGCATGGCAAATATTTACCGTAACAAAACAATTAAAATTCGCATAGTATTTCAGCGAATGCATCAACCGATATATACGTGATTTAAAACATTAAAGAGGACATTACTCTGAGTAGCTTTTCTACACGTTATGCTTCTTTCACGTCTATACAAGACATGTATATATTATATGTTCCCTTGTTTTGTTTTTTTTTTTTTACAGAGAATAGACTATGATTATCTTGAATTGTTTGCGTTCTTTTTGTTGTGTTTTTGCCTTTTTTGCTAAATATCAATTTTTATGTATTGTTGAAGCAAGAGTTCATTTGCATTGCAATTGTGAGATGAATAGCGAAACCAGAAGTGAATGTAGAATAGCTTTCAACATGTTTGCATTTTTGTTAGTATTTGTTTCATATTCTTCACACTGCCTCACTTGCCAGCAGCACTTGAACGACAACATATTTTATGGCAAGCCCATTAAAATTACGAACAACAGTTACACTACTACTGCTACTACTGTATTGAGGATTAAAAGAGAGAACAGGAAAGCAATATATCAAAGAAAAATAATAAACGCTAAGAAAAGTGGTGCCTTTAGCGTTCACATAGTTGTGTTCAACATTCTACCATTAATGTGAGTTTTTATGCATAACTTTGTCTAAAAAGTATTGAAACTTTTCTTAACAACACAACTCTAATTGGGGCCGTAAACGCAACAAAATACGCGTAAAATCGCTGGAACGTTTAGTTTTTTAAGTTCAAATTGTTTAGTTTTCAAGCGACCTTCACATCTATGACGCAAAAAGTGAATAATATTCTGGTGAAAGCCCAGCAAGGTCATCTCATACACATAACAAAGATCTCAGTATTCATTACTAAACAATCATCCACCAACGAAAATTAATAATTCTGCTGCCACAGGCCTAATGCAATCTCCGAGCTAATGAACTAATCTCCGAGAATGCGAGAAAAGGGTCAAAATGGTAAAAGTAAAGTACTTGCCATTTGTCTTTTGAAAAGCTCGCAGCTACGCCCCGACCGCAAGACAGCGGCGTTCTGAAAGTGGGCGGAGGACTGTCGTGTGTGATTGTTAATAATCTGTTCTGTCTGCTCTGTCCCGTCAGTGGTTAGAATGATTCCTCATAGCAGTTCAAAGCTTCTTCCCATCAAAAGGGCTACTGTAACCTCGCCAGAGCGTATTTATACTTGTAATTTAGTAGAAAGTGATAAACGGTCGTACTAATGCAACATTAGGATATTGTTTGTTCAGAGCCTTTCAGAACTCCCCCAAGAAAAAAAACTCCCCACAACAAACATGCCCCACATTTTATTCAACAGAGGCTACGAAAGATTCGTTGCGAGGACATGGTGATATTACGCAAAATATAATCGTCAAATAAAATGATGCGTAGAATTATTTCCCAACAAAGCAAAATATGGTTTCAATTTTAATATTCAACGTTTTTTCAATTGCTTCCACACATTTTATTATTATTTTTTATACATATTTGTGTACATATTTTCGAATATTAAAACATTTCCTTTTTTTTTTGGGGAACAAAACCACAAAGATTTCAATTGAAACGCCTTAGATACGATAAGCTTCTCGAGAGATCGAACGCAGACTCTCACTTTGCCTTTTTTCCAAAAACATAGGCATATATGTCCGCTTATCAAAAGCCTTTGCATACATCATTTAAAATTTTTCGTAACGATCACGGTAGAATAAGATGTATTCGCTTTGTCAACACGTTTGCTACAATCCACGCTACAATCCTTCAGAGAGTTCGTGAAGTGCATGTATTTTTGGTTGCTGTTTGATTGTCCGTCTGTCCGTTCGTGAAACGTTTGCGGAAAACATTGTTCTGATCACAAAATTGACGATATCGATTTCAAATTTAGCAAAAGCATTCAAAGTTCTTGAGATGCATTTCGATATTGAAATAAAGCCAAGTTGGACAAAGGACACATCCACCGTGCAATATAGACTGAGAGTAACTCATGTTTTTTTTTTTGTTTTTTTCCCAGTACATTCCAGGTATATTTTATAAATGATCGTCTAGTGCCTATCAACGAGTGAAAAAATCCCCTCCTAATATTATGCAGTATCGCATTCTCATTTTCTTCGTCTTTTTTTTTTATTTTTTTAAGTAAAAGTGGTGGATATAGAAGATTCGGCTACAGCTAAATATGATTTTCTTACTCGTTTTCTTTGTTTTATTACTTTTTTTTATTGAGATCAATTATCGCGAGATGTGTATGCATAGCAAACGAGATCACTTTACGTTTAGTTTCCCCCATAACGGTAAGCACGTATATACGTCTGGTCAATTATTCTATGAAATAGTTTATAGCGCAGGAACCACAGCGAAACAAAATTCATAAAAATAAAACAAGTGTTCGGTTTGTAATTTCAGAATGTCGTTGCAATTGTTTTGTGCTTAATTACATATGCAGACGAATGTAGCATTAATTTGAATTTCTTTTCATTTTGTGTGCCATTTGGACTTGAGCTAATATGCGTTAAGTGCTAATTGGATTTTTATTAATTTTACTTTCAGAAAAAAATAATTTTCAATGTCGTTAAAATATATTAAATAGCACAGAAAGCCAGAACAGCACAGAGGCACGAGTTAATCAGTTAATAATTTAATTTTTTTTCACAAAAACCACATTTTTTCTTTAGTCATTTGAGTTTTGCTTTATTACAAATAAGTAGTGACATAAAAGTTAAGAGTGATAGGAATCGCTGAACATTATAGTCGGGCAAGCCCAACCATTAAATACCCTACATCACATTGTCTAACACAATTCTTATTTTTATTATAGAACACAAAAATTACATCTCGTTTCCATATAAAGGCACATTTTTCATAGACGTATAGACGCAACCTAATGTACTACAGGTCTAATCCTTACATAGGGCAGGATCCAAAAATAGGCATAGATAGTCCAAATTTTGTAAAGTTCACTTTTGTGCGAAATTGCTCTAACATAATGAGCCAACGGTACTGTACCAAAACATCTCAGTAATTGCGACCTGTAACATGAACACAAACTTACATGGACGGACATCAGACAGACAGACAACCTTGAGATTATGATTCTGAATAGATTGGAATAATAAAAAGTGGGTCTCTCTTAAGCTCTTCTGCGTATTACGTACTACGTCCGCACTAACTTAATATATGTAATATATGTACCACAAGTGGTGTAGGGTATAATTAGTATATTGTGAAAATTGATTCTGTAAGTACAATATAAAAACATTGAAATTGGGAATAAAAAACCATTTCCCAACTATTCATCGCTACTTGACAAAAAGCTTGTACTACAGCTCACTACAGAGTGGACCAAAAGTGGTATCGTCATCAGATTTGTAGCATAAGTGTCGGGTTTGTGAAAACTTTCGTTCGTCTAGGATTGAACAGAGATTTCTGCCATGCTATGCGATTGTTGATAAGTTTGTCTAAGCAAAGCTGAGAAGTTTTCAGGAACTATCGGCTTCTGCTTCTATATAATGACTTCTAAATTACGCCCAAAAGTGATTGAATAGCTTCCATGAAATGATCTAAAGTTTATTAGAAGGTTTGTTTCTTTATTCTTCACTTATCAATATCTTCCTAATCATTCTTTGTGGTAAGATCTCGTCAAACATTGATTTCTTCATTACATATCGTACACGTATCTCTCTTAGCTTAACTCTTCAATTAATGGTTAAAAAATGCATTAACATTTTAAGTGAACAACCATAAATTTTATAATAAAATTAATATTAACTGTGTACTTTATTTAATTAAAAACTAAAACGCGAGAATTAAAAGAAAACAAGACAAACAAAAAAAAAAAAAAAAATCTTAAAAAATTTAAAGCATGGAAAATACGAGCATATAGCATAGCGCATGCACGAAAACTGCACCCAGGCACGCACATAGACATTTTGAAAAAATGTTAAATATTCAAACAAATGATAGACAAAACACGATAGTTTAAGACTTTAATTACAGATCCACTACCGTATTTACATAGCTTACGTATATTAATTTTAATATGAACGAAGAAGTGATCAAAAGAATTCAACATTAAACACATTTATGAAATTGTTGTCGGGATATTAAAGAAATTTTTGTATAATTATTTTAAAGTATCAACTCACACACACACACACACACACACACACACACATACACATACACACACACACGCAACACACACACATGGAAGACGACGATGTGAGCTTAAAAGTTTTGAAATTTATTTTTCATATCTGTTTGTCTATCTGGCCGCGTATATATTGCTGTAGATATGAATATATGCCGTGGTTATCACACAGGAGTCTAGAAGGGTGTAATGAACTTTTCATGTTATCGGCCATTCTTGCGTTTTTCGCACATTTCGCATATACATGTACGCGTATACGTTTACGTGGGGATAGGTGCGCACATATATGAGTGCTTGTGTGCACTCACACGAGAGTGTACGTAATAATAAAGGCAAATGTGTCTGGATCAACAACAATACCCAAAATACAACAATTTAAATAGGGTTTTTGTCTGCGAATTCAAATTAGTCGTGACTGGTTATGGGATGGTCCGTCGGTCAACCCTATATTTTCATACGCACATATATGCGCTCATCTATTCATCCGCACTCTGACCCTCGAAACAGACATGATTTCATTTTGTAATTTAAACCTTTCGCAAATGAGAAATCCCTTCAATGCTGCCGAGCTTGCTTTGCTTAACTTTAGCTTAGTGCGGTGGGTGTTTGCATGCTTGTGCAAAAAGGAAAGAAAAAAGTGGTCAGACCGCAAACGATTAGCTCAACTTTAATTTTTTTTGCAGTCACACTGCGTTCGTCGTTGTACTCATGGAATGCCAAAAACGTGTTGTAGCGACAAATTCTACATTTGTTGCCCATCAGAAGCAAACAAACAAAATGTACAAAAATTGCATAAACGTGCCGATAACTGTGAAACGGTCATATATGTAAATAACAAATAAACTTTTTTTTAAGAGAAGAAAAAAAAAATTATATCGGAAATTAAACCAAATATTGCTGGAGGCGAAGAGTAAAAAAATGAAAAAAGTCAGACCGGGACGAACTAAATTTATGCAATTTAATATCAAATTGCTTATCTCTTCTTTAATTAACCCTTTGGTCTCGGGGGAGCGAAAGCTTTTATTAAAAATATCGAGCTTAAGTGTGTAATGATTTAATGCTTTCTCTTTTCCTTCAGCAGCAGAAGAATGAAAGCAATTTACTATATAGGGCGGTATTGGGATGTTTCCTAAGCATTTCCCGTCTTTCTACTTAAAGATTAAGAAAATTTGTTATATAATGTCTTTGTCGAAGTGCTGATCAGTCAGCTTAACTTTTACTTTTTCTATAATTTACAAGCAAAAGTACGGCCGATGATGAGGAAAATCCCACCCAGGTCGAATTGCGCAAATTCTCGTCAATTATGGTTTTGAGTTGAATAGTTTTGTTTACCTAATGCAGTCGAACTATGTATTAGCTTTCCTAGACGATTTGTTTTTTCCACTATTGTTGAATTGAGCAAATTCTCGAAATTCTATGAAATGTAAGCCACAAGCTTTTTGGAATAACGGCCTTCTACCGAACGGCACGCAAACAAAGAACATTATCTCCTTGAAAGGGAATTTCTCGGCATATCCGGACTTTAGTTTTGCTAGTCCTTTTCGAGTCGTCCTAGTAGTCCTAGTCGAGTACTTTTTTACCTTTCCGTTTGCTTCGTAGAGACGAAATTTCTTATATCTCATCACTTTTATGCATTCATAGCTCTTGTGTAGTAACTGTTAAAGACACGCGTAATCTGGGAGCTTGCCAAAGTTCTAATTGGCAATGGCCTTCCTGTCTTCCATTCGACCAAGAGATGGCAAGTGAATGTCATTTGGCGGTCCGCTTTTCTTAGTCAAATTTATTCCGGACTGACAGTCTTCAAAGGCCGTTAGCTGACCGTATGGCGTCTTCTTTCCCAACCCTGTATCTTAAGCTATCTATGTTCATATTTTGTCGCAAGGAAAAGCGACCATTTTTGCTTTCCGATAACTTTGACATTAATATGACACAATAATCATTTTTAAAGGTAATGAACCCGTGAACCTCTTTAGCGATATACTCGTACAGAGTATGTGTGAAATTACCTTCTAATGAAACGATTTGAAAATTGCAAATACATTTTCCCAAAAAACATTACTATAGTTAACGCACACTCAAAATGATAAGATTATTATAATTGACTAAAAGATATTTGGGCGAAGTAAATAAATTAAAATCAATTGTTACACGAAACTTGCCTATGAAGCATTAAAGATTTTTTAGAAATGAAATAGAAATGAAAATAAAATTTGTCGGGATCTTCTGATCCAAATCTAATGTTTAAAATATTATTAAAGTTGACATTCTCTGAAGTCTTATTTCAATTATTATTTTTAGTTGTGTTGGTGTGTAATTGAATTGACATAACAAACAAACAACACAAAAAAAGGAAAGAACTTTTTATAACTAATTAACTCTTAAGTCTTATGTACATAAGTGTAAAGTTTTTTAATATTTTGTTGTTGCCATTCAATATTAATAACAATACTGTGCTATTGTTTGTTCTGGTCGCTGCTGCTGTAGCTATTGCTGTTGCTGTCGTTGAATCGGCGTCTTTGTCTGCGCTTACCATATATGCTGTGTGGCGTTTATCAGGCACCAACAAAATATTCTATTAAAGTGTAATTGTACATGCCTTGGAACACCCACTCATATTCATTTGCACAAGCTCATACGCATATACTTATATACATACATACATACACGTAAATACCCATATGTATAGAGGGAGACGCACGAACGTAAAACTTGCAGACATTAGCCTTAAACAGCATGTGAGCGAATTACAAATGAATTCATTATTTGTAAAATATGAATAAAAATTGAGAAAGTCGCGCTCTCTTGTGCGCATATTAATAATTTCGATAAATTTCCCATAAAACTGATAGAACACAACCTATGTTGAATGAACTTTACAAGAAATAGACAAAAATAAATAAATATATATATATATATATATATGTATGTATATATATATAGAAGAATATGAAATAAAAAATTATTTAATTACCCAACAAACCAAATGATTAGAAAACGAAGACGTGATATTAATTCGATCCCTTTTCCTTCAATGCGTAATTTTTAATTAACTTCCTCGATTAATTGGAATTTTCTTTTGAAATTTTATGATAACAAAATTATATTCGGCTGCGACCGAATCTTTTATATATCCATCCGTCATCCATCGCATAACGCCGTGACGTCCGCGTTATTTAATTTAAAATTAACGCAGTTACCTTGTGGTATTCTATTCTCCAAGCCTTTTCAGTGAATCCTCCATGCTGCGGGGCTCCCCATATTTATTTTAGAATTAACACATTCTTAGGCAGATAATATATGTTCATGTGAGGAATGTGCAGAATAATTTTCAACATTCTGCGTTGTTTATCTTACAGAATGATTACAACAGACATTACTCAGGTGGACAGACGGACGTGCCCAAACCGATTCAGGATTTAATGCTAATCAAGAATATATTTACTCTATACGGCCTGGAGCTTCCTCCTGGTTCTTACAAAAGTTTTGACAGAATGAATATACCCCTCATCCTTCGGTGATGGGTCTCTACCCAGAAATGGCTTGGCCTCCTGATAAACTGACATGAATGAATATAAACATGTCCGTTTCTCAATATTACCATATTCCCCAAGTTATTGGGCGATATTGAAGCTTCAGATTCTTGTTCACACTAATCAGGGTTACAGGGTATATTAAGTTTTTGCAGACGCACGTAATACGCAGAAGGGTTTAAGAAAAACCCAGCTTTTATTATACCGAGCGAAGCAGAAACTTATTCTAAACCTGTCTGTCCGTTCATCCGTCTGTCTATGTAAATTTGTTTCCAAGCTACAGGTCACAATATTTGAGATATTTTCATAAAGTGTGGTACACCGATGTGCCTTGATCCAAAGACGGGCGCTATTGAAAGTGGTTTGGGTCGATCTATGATAGTATGTGTCTACATACTGCGTTAGTACGAAAAATCTAGTTCGGGTGGAGCAACTTTTTCAACCCTCTCTCATATAACCGTTTGTACGAAAACCGAATCTTTGTATAATAAAATGGCTTAATTTGTTATATTTAATGGCGAAAATTATCGAAGCAATGTGTGACTTTTAAAAAGAGAGAAATTTCAAATGGCTGAAAGTTTCAGTATAAAAATATAAAGAACGGGCTGCCGTCTTTTCCCGATTATTGTATCTTCCAAGCTTAAGAATATTTAAATACGTCACAGACATTATTTATGAGGCTTGTTGCATACATAACAGATGTTGTGGAGCGTATTTTTTCACATACTAATGACGTAGCATTAATTAATTTGTTCTTTGAAAGAAAATTTTTTTCAAAATCAATAAATTTTTAGATGAATATATATGCGGAATAATACTTTTCGTCTTGCGTTATACTATTTCTTTTATAGGTCAATGGCGGATTGTCTTTGCATAGAATTCTCATTCTGTCACTCTTGAAAACGGATATAAGACACAGTTTTTTAGACAATGTTCTCTATACACTGATATATAGATTACTCAACACACTTCTTAGCAATCGTCACTTAAAATGTTATAAACTATAAAAACAACATAGCTACTGCAGACATCAATAACTCAGAGCAAAGCAAGTAAAAACACTATAGTGGGCCACGGCGCACCGTTAAATACCCTACCCATCCCTACATTTATTCGCATAACGACGTTCTAAAATAAGGCATTATATGGCAAGTGGTCGAAAAAGAGGTCCTATCCGAAACAGTTTCAATAGCATTTGTCCTTGGACTAAAACACATGGGCGTACCAAATTTCATCAAAATATTTCAAAGATTGAGACTTATAGGTTGAACACACGAAAAAATACCGATAAACGGACAAACTGGCTTACGGTGTGTCTATCTCAAGTCCTTCTGCGTATTAAATAGATCCGCAACTTAACTGAACTTAATATACCCTTCTACCACAACCGCTAGAGGATATAAAAAGTGTAGATAAAAATAAATAATTTTCTTTCTTTAAAAAAAAAAAAAATCGAATTTTTTCTCTAGCTAGCGACTTATTTAAAATATCAAATGGAAAATACATTCTTTGTTAATAGCAATTTATTAACACAACAAGAAAGCATGCGCATGGAGAATCTTCTGTGCATTAAATTTAAAAAAGCATTACGTTTGAAATCAATAAATATCTGCCTAAGTGCCCGACTAGGCAAAGGGTCTCGACAATCAACTCAATGGTCGTGCGCTCAAATCTCAAATACGGTAGAGTTCTCAATAAAGTCGATAGCCTTAGATGCTAGTGCTTTAAGACATATAACTTATAAATAAATCAATATGTATGTGCATGAAAAACTTTGACTCTCGTTGGCCCTTATCGCTTGAAATCGCTAAGAAGCCAACAAAAAGCGGGCATTTGGCTATGTTTGAATTATGTTTGATTTGAATTGTTGCCATATATTTGTCGAAAAGTTTGTCGATATTAATTAATTTGATCTACATATATTTACATAATAAATTTGTGATTACAAAAAATAAAAGACCGAAATATTTCACACATGTGGAGACAACAAATTTTTTTTTAAATCGCATATTAATTTTAGTTTAGTTACTTAAGCTTTTTGCTCATTTCAATAACAACTAAATTGTAAAAAAAAAATTGAAGAAAAATTTGTTATGTTATGTTCGGAGATAATTTGAAACATATATATGCGTACGTACGATTGTGTCTTTGTGAACATTGAATGGGCAAAATCGAAAAGTAGTCTCATAAAATTGTACAAATTATTGCCAACACAGAAAGTTTCATATGAGATCATTAGATTGACTATAAAACCTAAATATGTGCGTATAAAAATCAATGAGCCAATCCATTCTAACTGAAGTTAATAAGAGAAAATTTGTATTCATCGATATGTGTACATGTTTACACATACATAGGTAAAAATAAAAGGAAAACTTCGGGACGAATTACGGACACACTGTAGCTATACATACAGCTATAGTATAGTTGCACCACCAGCTGAGTAATCAGAGTAATAAACTTTAATTAGAAATCTATAATACACGGCGTATAAGTGCGACAGTTTTTCGATATTTCATTCGCCCTGAAAGAAAGCTTTAAAAAGTAATAAATAATTCACTTACACATTTTCTTCAAAGTAATAAATAACTATTAGTTAGGTAGGTGGAGAGAGAGAGGGAGATAGAGAGAGAGAGAGAGCGAGAGAGAGAGAGAGAGTATACAAATACCTCTTGCTATCCCGGTTTAGTTAAGGCATTAAAAACTTCTACGAAATCTTACTAATGTTGCAAAAATTTATCTCTTTCGACAGGGCATCCTTTGCGAGGTAGTTTAGAGTGCATCAATATTTATAAATTTACAACAAAGGACTAAATGTATTGCAGGAGAAGGTAAAAAGCTTTTTCCTGGAGTTGATGTTTGAAACACAGTCCTGTCAGCGACAGAGAATGTAGTTACCGAATTTTTCTTGTTCTGTTATGATATTTTTTAGTAATATGTTGGAAGCAGTAACTTAAAATGGATACAGACATCTATGTGAAGTGAATCGATTGACAGTGTCCACCCTGGAATAACTTGGAAAATACAAACAAATTTGTAAAACAAATTCTGTTATTAGGTCGATTGCATCTACTTTCAAAACGACTCTGTTCGCAACCAAGCTTTATAACGGGTCTAAGGAGCTACATTTTATAAAAGCGGAAGACATTGAAAAGGCAGTAAGGGCTGAGTGAGGAAGTTATATTTGCGATGGTTAGTGTCATTATCTTGAAAAAATTGCAGAAAAGTAAAGTCTCTTCCTTCTATAAATTGTAATTCACGCCTTTTTCCCATTCTTGTACAGTAGGGTCATCCATTGAATACAAAGGTCAATTTTTATCGCTGTTTCACTTGTGATTTGAGAGTAAAGACCCTAATTTGTTTGCTTTCCATAATAGACTTACTTTATGTCGTATCGTAGGCATGTGATGTGACCAATTTGTTCCATTTTCAACATACCAATCTGTTCGTAGGAAATTCCAATGTTTCTGCCAAACTTGAAATCAATATTTCACACTTTTTGGAGGATGGAAAGAAAGACATACGGGTATACAGATGGACAGACGAGTAAGCTTAAGTTGATTCAGAAGTCGTCACGCTCAACAAAAATATGTCTATATCCCTTGACCGATATAGCTCAATTTCGGTGCCAAGGTGGCCTGCAAGAACTACCAAACTTTGTGTCAAATATAAAGCCGATTGTTGCGTTTTTGCGACCAAGAAAATGTTTAACACAGGCAGACAGACAGATGACCACGATCAAATCGATTTACAATTTAAGGTTGACCAAAATGATCTGTACTTCATAGGGTCTATGAGATCCCCTACCAGGTGTAGCAAACGTTTTGACAAAATGACTAAGCTCCTCACCACCGCTGGTCGGCGCGTAAAAACTACTTCAATACTTTAGCTAACCCCATATCAGCGAGCTGGTAGGCGTCGTATATTCGACAATAAGTCCTATGACGAACAAATATATGCATGCCTTGGGAACTGTGACGATTATCATCGCCATGTGGCTATTAATAGCGGCTTTCTTGCATAGGTGCTCGTAAGCGCTTTTATATATGGCCTGCTTACATACCGATATTTATTGGATGGCTTTTGTTACTCTACGCCTACTTTTGAATCTCTTTAATACTTGAAATATCTTCCTCGCTATGTTCACGAAAAAATGTTAAGCCCTTATGTTAAATTGCTATTAATGCCATTATAGACAATTGCGTATATTCCGAGCGTGCATTTAATTGCCAAAACCAAAATCGTTTATTAAACATATTTGTTTTTACGGATGTTAAAAAAAAAAAAAAAAAAAACATTACGGATTATCAATTCTGAACGCTTCATGTCGCTCAATTGTAAACCATTATGTTGTTTGGAAAACGGATAAAAGTAAAGAAAACAAAAAGTTCTGCAACCACTTTTTGTATTGCGATTGCACACACATATTATTTACACTCGGCCATATAGACACATCTGTGCCTGGCACATCTCTGAATTTGAAGTGAAATCCACTTTTTGCAGCACTGATATAAAGTAAGAAGGTTTGTGCCTTGGAAAATTTATAGCAACATTTGTGTGCTTGTAAAGTTTATTTCGCTTTAGCTTTTGCTTCCAAGCAAAATATTTTTGGAAAATTGTGACAAACACACTCACAAAACGGCCGGTCAGATTTACTATTATATAGCGCTATGTGTTGCGTACAAATATATATATATATATATATATATATATAAGTATGTGTATGAATGTAAAATAATACAGAATTTTGAAAATTTTCTGGTTTTTCTTTGCGTTTTCTTTTTTTTTGTTTTTTTTTTTGTAATTCTTATCCAAATATTCTTTGCCGTTAGTCTGGTCATATATTTTTCACATTTATTGCGGGTATTTTGTCTTATCACACCCTCGTGGATTTGGCCGTTGTTATTGCTATTAAACATGTGCATACCAGCAGACAAACTTTTATAGAAGACTTTTACGCACATACTTGCAATTTTGGATGTAATATTAAAATTTATTCTCATTCATTTTAGACACAGAGTCTCTTAGTCAGAGTCAGTCAGAGTGTCAGTCATTACTATGCCGCCCAGAAATGCCGCACAAGAAATATATCTTCTAATTGGTGTTCGGATCTATCGATGTATTTATAAGTGTAAGCAGAGTTTACAATAGCTAGTTATTCTCTCATGCATATGCGTCCTGAGTTTCCTTTTGTTTTTGTCTTCTCGTTTAGAAAATAACCAAACACATACTACCGCCCACCCAAGAGATTAAAACCAGCCATCTAGACAGTAAGGGTGAATGCTTGTAATGGTTGCTTTTGTTGCCATCAATTTTGTTGTTGACTTTATTGTTGTTATTGCTGTGGTTGTTGTTAAATAATTTATGGTTTGTTTTTACTTTTTTGTTAAAGGGGGACGGATTTTAAAGACCAATTTTGGCAATAACGGTAAATATAGTAAAATGTTTATTCCAGAGGAAATTTTTTAGATAAGAGGTAAACAAAGTGAAATGATTTCGGTTTAGATACGATCTAGTAGCAAACCAAATAACTTTTTCTAGCTTTTTTTGCTTCTACAATTTAGTTTCGCCTCGAGAATCTTACATGTTGTCTAAAAAATATCGAGACTTTTGGTTATGTTAAATGTCACTTGTTGCTGAGGAAACATAAAAATAATTTCACTTAATGTGATCATAAAAATTGCCTTGAAAATTATTGAGTCCAGATGTTGACTTTTGTGTGTAAAATTTCATTTCTTTTCCCTTAGAAAAAAAAAAAAGAAAAAAAAAGGTGAGTAAAATAAGGCAAACATTTTGTTAGCGAAAAAAGTTTAAAGAATGATGATTTTTTAAAAAGTCTTTTTTTGTCGTTACACGTCCAGAGCACTAAATACACCCGTTTAATGCACATGAGAAAGCATTTCTTAAAACCTTGAACTTAAATTAACTTAATTCGATTTGTTATCTCTTTCTTTAGCCAGCCCTTCTTGATGTAATTAATCTCAACAGATTATAGACTCCAGTAGCAGTAATATTTCTCCATCCCTTCTCTAATTGTTCGTTAGTTTTTATGTATGCATGAAACTTACGCCGTCATAAATAAGCATTAAAGCAGTTAATATAAATTTGTTGTCGTATCAATTGCTGTTCGCTAGAATGGTGTTAAAGATTATTCGCATAATTTTTGCGCAAATGTATTCAAAATTGTTCCCTCATGATTACAATAAAGAAGAAGAGCTTTTTAACCGAAACTACAAATAATTTATATGCAAGACGAATAAAAGAAAAAAAAAAAATGGCGGAAAATTACTACAAAGAGCTGTGAAATTGTGAAAACTTATTATGATTAACTTGCTTTCGTAATGAAAGAAGTGAAGAAAACCATTTAATTATTATTATTAAGTTAGCCTTATGCATGATCAGCTTTAAAGTAATGTCTTTCTGAAAAAAGCTCAAAGCGAAGAGGAAAAAAATTTCGTTAACATCACATGTTACCAAAATTTCGTTCAAAGCGTTTTCGTAACATTTTCAAAGACCAGGAAATATTCCAAATTCATGAAAAACATTTTGAGAATCATCTTCATAAAGGCGAAAAGCATAAATGAATGAAGCAGTAAGATTATGTCAGCCTTAAAAAGCAACGGGAAAGAAAAAGATAGAAAGATTGATTGCAAATAAGGGCCTGTCAATTAACTGATCGGGACTATTTTTATCCGAAACAACGTGAGGCTCCTGATAAATGTTTGCATTAAAGCGTAAGTCCATACTGTAAATAAAGGATTGTAAACTATACCAACTTTCAATGTTAGCCTTCACTAAAGTCTAAGCACTTGTATAGCTAAACAGATAATACGAGGGCCTAGTTTTATAGTCGTTTAGCTCGAAAGAAGTCGTTTACTACTTCCAAGTATAAGTAAGGGTAAACGAACGGACGGATGGACGGATGGACGGATGAAATTTTCGATTAACCTCTGTTAAGGTGTAGTTTGTGAAACTAATCAAACATTCAAAGAAAGTCAGATCCTGATCTGATTATCCAATCCTTCAATCTTACCAGACGCTGTCTGTCTAAATCTAACTTCTTTGTCAAATGCTTTTGTAAACTAATTACGGCGCTTGGTTGCAGTGCACATTCAACTATATTTAAAAGCCCTAAATGAGAGCGAGTTCGTCCGTCAACCCCTATTGGTAAGGCAGTTTTACGAAACACAAAGGAATGCTCGATACAAAGTCGATTATTACTTGTTCAAGACGGATTCTAGAAATATTATTGATATTAGTTAAGCGTTACTACCCATTGGGTTGAGGTATATTACCACTAACTGATAATATTTATTTGCATATACAAAAAATTATCGATTTTTGAACGCCAATATGGAAGCTGTTGGCAGTTTACTTGATAGGCTGACTGTCCGGCAAATTTAGTTGAGTTTTGACCCATTTCGACACTCATACCTCTCATCTGTTCTTTATTACTTGATGAAAAGCTATTTTAGAACAAAACAAGTGAAAATACTATCGTCATTAAATACACTACATCACCCTACAATTGTTCATTCACCGGCTTTTTAACATACGACACTATATGGGAACTAATCGATAAAGTGGTCCGATCCGAACCATTTTCGATACCGTTCACCCTTGGTGAACCTTGGTGGCTCTACCAAATTTCATCGAAATATCTCAAATATAGCGAGCCGTAGGTTAAACATAAATAAGTAAGACAGACGGACAGGCAATCGATGGAAAAAGTGTTTCTGAATCAATCGATATAGCGATTATCTCAGCTGCTTTTGATACATTCATCCACGCAAACTTAATGTACGCAACTGCCATAGGCTATCAAAAAACTAGCTTCTTTTAGACGATCTAAACAAAATCTAAGAACGTTTTTTTCGAGAGGGAAGAAATTGTTGAAAACGTTTTCAAAGCAAGCGAAAATTTTTGATGAGGTCTTATTAGATAAGCAAAGCGTATAAAGAACGAAAAATCCTAATCGCAACCGAAGCAATCGGTGAACACGTAAATATATATATATATATATACATATACACAAATATACAAAATATGTACACTAATAAAAATTGTAATTGATATTTGCCGAAAAACTTGACTAAATTGTGCTTTTAAAATTGAAATTAAACGAAAATTGAAATTAAACGAAAGCATACCAAATCGGCTTAAGCCTTTTCTTAATTGCTGTTGAATATCGATTTCAAATGGTTTTGTCGTTATGCTGTTAGTTTCAAAGTCGTTTGTTGATATCGTTTTTATCTGCAGTCTGTATAAGTTTTCGTTGTTGTTTTCGCATAAATAAACATAAATATGCGCGTAATGATGTTCGCACAGTCACATTACATACATTGTAAAATTGTTTATTATTTTATTAATGAATTTTATGATATTGTGCTTGACTTTATATTTGGCTTTAAATTTCGATTTTGAATAGTTTTTTTTCTCTTTTATCGCTTTTATGACATCATAAGTGTTCAAGTTGTTTAGTAATGATTGTTTATAAATATCTATATCTATGTATGTATGTATGTATGCATGTATGTATGTATGTATGTACATATTTTATTTTAGTTATTTTGTGACCGTTGTTATTAACCGAATTGTACGCTGTGCTGTGCTTTGTATTTATATTTTGTTTTCTTTCTACGTCTGGCCTTTCGTCTGTTTTGTGAGCTTTAATTGCTATTAAAACGAATTTAATATTGATGTTTACACAACAATTAAATATATTACGTATTGTTTTTTTTTTTCAAATTTATTTAATTATTATTAATATTGTTAATAATTAAAATAATTGAAATCCATTCCTACCATTCGCGCAATTCCAAATGCTTTTGTTAAGCAATAAAAAAAATTAATTATTTTGTCAATTTTCACATATTGAAATTAAAAAGCGGCGAGTGAATGTGTCTGGGCGGTAGTAAAAATTATATTTACAGTATGAACGGATATTTTTTATCAGCGTTTTAACACACATCAGGTATTTACCACATAATGTTCTACGATTTTACGATTATTTTGCATTCTTTTATTACATTAAACAACAAAAGCTTTAAGAAAAATGATTTTAAAATTTGTTTTTAAAATAACCAGTAACAATAACAACAAAAACCAAACCTTAAATACCGTTTAAAACGTTTTCAACTGTTTTTAGAAGAAGAAGCTAAAATTCATGTACTTATAGCGTTTAAAGTTTCTCTTAAAATTTCATTTCACTTTCTTCTCCTTATGCGTTGTATGTTTGTTCTCTGCACCCATTGCTTTCACGTAATCTCAGCGATAACCGTTATTGACAATGGTTTCAACGACCGTCTGAATGTCTTAGAATTTTTTTTTCAAAATTTTTTTGTATCTTTGTATTAAAGAAGCATTGCCATTGGCAACAATTGTTTAAAGGAATTTGTTAAACATTTTCGTATATAAATATGTGTTGTTACCCTTATTTAACTATCGATATTTTTAATCGTAATGCGTAGCAAGGATTCCTTTACTACCATTTACATATAAAAATGAAAAAGTAAAAGCTATGATCAAGTTAATTCGACAAAAATTATCTAAGACGAACGGACGGATGGACAATGAGAGATAACTCGATTTTAAAATTTAATATATACTCTATGAAACGTCTTATACCGACTTATCCTTAAGAGCTGAGAATAAAGTAGACAAACTTTAGCGGGAACTTCGTTCATAACTCACTCATCGATTTCAACACAACACGCAATTT
The DNA here is from genome assembly GCA_000688735.1 of Glossina austeni. Classification (NCBI taxonomy): domain Eukaryota; kingdom Metazoa; phylum Arthropoda; class Insecta; order Diptera; family Glossinidae; genus Glossina; species Glossina austeni. Next base: position 97,023 of record JMRR01017817.1, read on the forward strand.
GAAAAAAGTTAAGAATGCCCGAAAAATTTCAATCGAGAGTAGACAGTGGAATTCGGTTTGTTAACGCCGTTGAGAGTAAAGCATAAGAAACAATACCATCTCGTGAAAAATTCAAACATGTCATGTCTATGTGCGTGCGTATGCCAGAGTTGTGGTGATGATCCGAGCTCATCAATTTTTATGACATCCTAAAGAAAGCAGCATTTGTAGGACCACTAAATAGGATTTTGTATGTCTTTGGACATATCGTGCCAAGAAGATGCTGCTGCACGTCGCTTTGCTAGCTAAACAATAGTTGTAGGAAGCGATGATAGTCATTTAAGAAAACTTACGTAGACTTTGTGTGCCAAGTGAGGCAATTTTCAATTTAAGTCATTGTTTTCATTCAACGGCTAATGTCGCCGAAAGGGTCACTTTAATGATGAGAGAATCCCGCAAGGGACACTCTTGACGAAAAACTTAAAAAATCCAACGTCTCATTGAGGATAGTACTAGCACTTGTTCAGTATATTTTTGTAGCTTGCTTAAATCACGGTCCTACTAATTATTGCTTTAATACGTAATCCGTAATCTGAAGCAATACTAAGTATAACAGATCGTGAGTCAATTTGTCGGTGTCTTTCGACTGTGAATCACTACTAAATCTAACAAAAGTAAAGTAAATATATTTTCCCATACGAACATTTCTGAATGTACACAAACACGCACGCAAACACAGCCAAAACATATATACAAAAGTTGATTTCCTTTTTTCCGAACTTTGATTATTATTTTTATTTTTTTTTAACAAACTTGTCTGTCTATAAATATATTTTTGTCAGAATTTTTAAATTCTTGACACGTTGTTTGTTAATTTTTTTTTTTTTTTTTGCTGTTTTGTTGATATGTGTGTTTTGTCGATATGTGTTTTTTGCCTTCATTGCGTTCATAACTCTTGTCTCTATGCTATTTCTACTTTTCAATGACTTTGGCGTATGTTATACCATATTATTAATTTGTTTATGTTTCTATATATAAATATATATATATATACATATATTTGCGCACATATATATATTTACGGACTTCCCGGATGGCATGTTAAATAAAGATATAAAGTTCTTGGCAACCCACAAATTATTTAAACACAATTCTTAAATCATATGTATATGTATATATACATATTATATACATGTATATATATATATGTATACATATATATGCATTACCTTACTTCCCATATTTTTGATCCTTTAACTCCTAGCTTTACATACCGTCGTTAACATCGTCCTACATGTATTATAAAAAGTCCAATATTTTTTAGCCAAATTGGTGCAAGTCATTAAAAAAATATTTTGTTAGCAACACACAACAACACTTAAAGACTGATTCAAAAGGAGTCAATACATTATTTTATTTTTGCGACATTTCGGCATTTATTAGAATATGATTGAGCCGCAGAATATGTCTGAAAAGGACTCAGCGGTAGTTGTGCATGACGGATACAAAATCTTAAGGTATATTCACATATAAATGCACGAAACCGTCAGGAATGTCTTGTCCGCCTGCCTAACGTTTACCCAGGGCAAAAGTTCAACCGTATCCGATTATGGTCTTGGCGGTCGGTTTATACATATCACTTCAGTGCGTGATAATACGACCATTGAAAAGTTGAACCTTTGGGTTCATTAATTTTGAGTAAAAGATTTCATTCATATCACCTCAACTCAGAAATCACTTTATTTGCATTAGCTTATCTCGCCATAAAGTAAAAGTTTGGTTGTTTATATGAAAATTTCAATTCACTTGGAGAACATAATGCACGGAAACTTACTTTTTACATAAACCGAACACTTGCGAGCTGCTCACTTAGCGTAATAGCAATTAGTTTCAATTACCTTACCATAGACAACATTTTTTCTTATTCACCTCGAGAGAGTTCACCATTTAATTGCACATGCAAAAGCCGAAAGAAGAGAGTGAGGAAGAGAGATAGAAGAAATTCTCTTGCTTTCATGCTCATGCTCATGCTCATACTCAGTTGTTTTAGTTTAGTTTGACTCTTTTGCTGAAAACCACTCAACTTCGTAGTAGTTAGTGGTGGATGGTTGTTGTTGGTTTACCTGTACAAAATTTGTCAGCCATATTGGATTGGTTTCCATAATTGTTATTTTCGTTGACATATGTATTTCTATTATACAGTAGCATCAACTTTGTAAACAAAAATTCATTCTCTCCTTCTCTAACGCATTTTTGCTCTTTTTTTGTTGCACTTTGCATGAAAGCATACGAATGCATGGCTATTAGAGTTGATGGTCTTGTTATAAGCATTGCTGCTGGAAGAGTGTTGGTCATTAGTCAAATCGTATTAGAAAATAAATGCGAAAGCTTAAGAAAAAGTGTCTTTTTATCTACAAATGTAATAATTAAGTATTTAAATATGTACCGCCTCAAAAACCAGTTCGAATTGATTAGCATAATAATAATAATAGGTGGGATTTAAACGAACTTTTAAAAATATCTTTATGATATTTCGATTATTCCGACTGGAATTTTAATTAAGAAAGCTTTTCGATTGATATGTTTACAGCTTCGCAGTTGCAGCTATCGTCGTAGGCTGCGTTCGGCATAAGCTATTTTTTACTGAGCCGATTAACGCAAAATGTGATAACATAAAGTTCATCGTCCATCCCATTAATAGAATGATTGGATAAAGCAAGACGCCGTTCTAAGGGAAAAAGCTCACTTTTTAAAATATTGCGAAACAATTTTTCAA
>JMRR01017818.1:0-96618 GCA_000688735.1 Glossina austeni
CAAATAAGTTTTTCTAATTCTCTATCAAAAATTATTGCGAAAGTGTTACTGCATTACGTTTTATTCAAAATAGCGTCCACCGCTAGCCACTACTTTTTCCCATCTTTTTGGCATTATTGGGATGCCAAGTTGGAAGAGCTCTTCATCTTTTGAGGCTATCCGCGAAACGAACTAATTTTTGGTATCTTCGTATGATGTAAAGCGCTGCTCAGACAAACCGTGTGCCTATGACCGGAACAAGCGATAATCGGAAGCCCAATGTCTAATGAATGCGATAGGGTAGGATATAGAATATACATAGAATTGCAAACGTTTGCTGAACGAATTTTTCTACATGAGTTCAAACTTCTTCATACTGAAAACTCACGATATCATGTGTTTTGACTTATCATGCCTATTTTGTGTCGCAATTGCATTGATAGCATTACTTAGGGAAATGAAATGCAAAATGATGGCGATGCATGTATGATCTCGCCACTCACTCGGTTTGGGATTAAATCCCTTCATTTCTTCAGCATTTTGATGACAAACATAAGCCAAACCTTTGCGAATTAAAATTGCGGCCCATTCATACAATTGCTGAAAATAATCAGAAGAGTGCGTTATCTTATATGGTTTACAGTCCAACCATTCGACCATATCACGTAAGCCTGTAAAAAACTTTTCTTCTTCGTTTTTAAAATTTGTATCATCGTAACGCAGATAACAAATGCCGCCATAAGCAGCAGCGTAACCGAAGTTGATATTTATAGCTTTAGCATTCCATTAGGGTCCGGTCGGAAACGAGTTTGAACTCGACCGCCTGCTACAGGTAAATGCTGCTTTAGTAAATTTTCGGTATTATTCGTGACCGCATAACCATCGGTTTTATATAAAACTGGCTTCTCTGTTAAAAAAGTGTTTTGTGGACTTGGCTGGATTTTAACTTGCACTTCGGTGAGTTGTCATTTGTTTAGATGCGTGCTTTTTCAGCCATTGCATTCTTTTAAGGATGAAATTTGGATATCTATCATCTACATCCACACAGATTGTTCGCTCACCAATTGAAATTTTTTAAATACATGTCTCAAATCTTATTGGTACCTTATTATTGCTTTTATCCACCTCCAAGCATAAAATGAAGAAAAAAGCTGTTCGTCAAAAATTTTACTCCATCTACTATACTTTATCTTAGGGTTAAATAAGAAATTGTCGTTTTTTAATTACCTTTTGTACTTACACTTACAAAAAAAAAAGATTGTTATTTATGACAAAAATTGCAATAAACTGAATTTTGTTTTGCAATTTGCTTCGTTCACAAGCACGGAGACGATATTTATTTACAGGCATAGGCAGTTTTATTTTTTGTTTTTAATTTGATTTTTTTATTTAATTTTAATTTTTATTCGCTTTCTCTTAATGAACATTTCAAACTGATGCTCCTCTCCATGACTATTTCTACTTCGTCGAGAGCCTTTGTTCTTTCTTCTATACTAATTTCTAAGTTTTTGGATTTCTACGAAATTTTCTAAGTTTTTGGATTTTTATGAAATTTTCTAAGTTTTTGGATTTTTATGAAATTTTCTAAGTTTTCGGCTTTTTATGAAATTTTCTAAATTTTTGGATTTTTATGGCAAAATTTCTAAGTTTTTGGATTTTTATGGAAAAATTTCTAAGTTTTTGGAAACTTAGAAAAAGATTTCATTACGCCGTGAAACGTCAGTTACTAACTCAATTGATCTCATTTGTCTTTTGCTGTCTATTTTTCTGTTTGTCGATATCTTAACCAACGTGTGTAGCAACGTATGAGCACGCTATTTGCCCTCGCAAAAAAATCCACTCTCCACTTTTAATGTTGGTGGTAATCCTTTTAAGATGTATTTATTTAAGATGTGTGTAAATAAGTAAGACTATTAGATATCCTACAACACTTCACCTAATACAGTTATTCACTCGTTTTAGTAATGATAGACCAAAATACATTTTTTTATCCAAACCCGCATATTCAATGAATTCGTCGTATCCAAAAAATAGACTTATGTGGTCCAAATTCGGTAAGCTAGATATCTATGGCAATTTACTATTATGACCTATTTTTGACCGTGGAATATTAAAAGCTATATATTTTTACTATATAAAGATTTATTTTTCGTAGGAACGGTTATATGAGAGAGGGTTAAAAAAATGACCACAGTTGAAAATAGATTTCAAATTTCATACTAATTTGGAATCTGTTGACGACTTTTAAAAACAGGATGTTATGTAGGGCATAGTCGAAAAAGTGGACCAATTCAAAGCATTTTCAACAGCGTTCGTCAATGTACCAAATGTTACCAAAATATGTCAAAAATTGCGACCTGTATCTTGAGCACAAAGTTACATAGACAAATATCAGACGGGCGGACAGACAGACGCAAATATGGCAATTAATACACCGCCACCAATGCGATTCAATCGATCATTTCTGAAAACATGGAAAGAATTATGGAAAAGTTCCGACGAATATATATCAGGTTTTAACCAAGTTTCAGTGAAGGCCAAACAGAAAAACTCAGTGCTTTCTGAATTTAGAAAAGTAGAACGAATTTTTGCATTTAGGCCCCTAACATTTTGATAAATGAGACATAATGGGCCTGAAGAAACATTTAGTTTTTTGAAGGCGACAGGCCTACAGCTTTGGTATTACGGGGTCGATCTCGAGGAATAAATTCCTTAATTAAGGATCCTACTGGCCACAGTGGTTTATTTAACAAAATATCAGTGTTTTCAGTCGGAACTAGTATTTTAAATGAAGATATTGCTCTGGATTGAGAAGGAGCCAATTTGAAAATGCTAACGCGCTTTAAGTTGACTGATGGGACTTTCGCCGCCAGATAGCGTTTTATGTTATCCACCGACAACCGAAGTGAATAATTGAACAAAAAAGACTGACTTACATCATTTTAGATGAAGCGTAGAAGAAGATAAGCCTTTGTATTAGCTTCAAAGCTGTTGTTTAAAGTGTTACGAAGAGATTTTACAAGCTCCCCAAATAGATGATCGTACCAGAAACTCAAAAAACATTACACACGATTTTAAACTTTGTCGTAGTTTTTCTTTTCCAAATTTTTTATTTAAATCTTAAAATATATTTAATATTAATATTATTTTTGTATTATATACGACGAAAGTAGGTAATATTTACAAACATCTCTTTTAGAACTAAGCTGAAGTAATAATGAATAGTACTTGTATGTTCGAAGAGTTTAATCTAAAGTTTCAATAAGTTATGCACACAAAGTTACAATGCTTTCTAGTATGCCTACGTCCAAATATAGCTTATCTCATAGATGGTTTTACAATATTGCTTAACAGCGCCACTTTATATATATATAACGAGTTTGAACGAAATTTATCTCATTTCTGCACAGGTTATGTAAATATGCCGAAGCATTCATTGCATGCAATCATTGTCTTTGATTGGACAACCATTAACCATTAACGATACACAAAAAGATTTTTCAATAAATTATTTACTGAGGTTTTTTATACGTCAGCCTTTACTTCCCTTCTTTACATTTGTTTTGCTAATTCGAAGATAATAAGAAATTGCAGAACGAACAACAGTTGTTAAAAATTTTGGTAGATTTTCATTATAGCGTAGTGCAGACCAGTGACAAAGAAATTCGGAACCGTTTTCCAAGGGATTGAATCTTGAACTTTACTTTTTCAGAGCACTGGCAGAGTAGTAGAGTAACGTGGACACCAATCGTATGTTATTTTATCATTTGCGCAGAAGCTTAAAAGTAAATGCAGATATCGCTTCGGAAAGTTTATTCGCGAATGACAAGCGTTAAATTAATTGATAATTTAATGGAAAAGACACCAATATAATCTGATGGAAACTGAATGCTACCTACGGGAACGTGTTTCCAGATTTCAAATGGCAATCTAAAAACCACCATGTCATTCATTCGACACACATTCTTCAATGTGTGTATTGGCTCGTTTCTCCTTATTACTGTCTGACAAGCCAAGGAAAAAAAGGAACTGACGAAGACGCTCAGTCGATTTTGACTCGAGTATGCCGCGGAATGGAATGATTTATTGGACAATCGGCTTAACGCCGTTGAGACCTGCCTTCATTACGAAATTCAGTGTCCGAACGACAGACAAATATATCCACGGGACGAGAAAAGTAAAAGATAGAAAAATTTAGTTCTTTATGAACAGTGATCAAAAATTTGGGAAGGTTTCTAAAATATTGATGGCACTTTTCGTATTTAAGGGTAATTTTGAAATTATTAGATTTATAGCAATTTCATTTCACTTAGGGGCAATTCTATTTGTCTTAAAAGCAATTTCTATCTAAGTTAGAGGCAATTTTGTTAGACTTGGGGCAATTTCTTTTTCGCTTAGGGGTTTTCCGGATTATTTCGTAAAGCTTTCTCTGCAATAAAGTTTCGAGTAAACCTGTGGTCACTAATATGGGTAAGGCTTGAATCCGCTTTATAGGATATGCAATAAGACAGTAAATGCGAACACGAAATGAGCGAGTAGGTCGGATATGCACATAGCATATTTAGTCCTTGGATGAACATGATTTTCTTTTGCTTGTTGCTTTGCTGAATTGGACAATATTTGTTTAATTATTTCTTTACAGAGTTATATTTCAATTATCTTTTTGAATAAAATAAAAATTCCTTTTGTCTTTTTCAAATCCCTTATGTAATGGTTGATAAAGGAAGAGGGCTTAGGTGTTTCGTTTACTTTAGCTTTACGATAACGAGAGGATAAAGAATTTTTTTGTTTCTCACTAGTTAAATATACAATCACTCGGTGTTCTGTGGAGAACACTTAGCGAGCCTATTATTTAAAATAGTTAAATTCATATTGTTAACAAGTATTTAAAATTAAATTTAAAAAAATTTTTGTATATATATATATATATATGCGTGTAAATGTAACATAAATTTTTTTAATATTAGAAAATAAAAAGCTTTAGCGTTTTACGTTCTTTTTTTTCAGTTTTTCAAAAACAACAAGAAATTGTACTAATTTATGTACATACATATATAAACATATATGTTATATTTATAAAGTGAAATTTGTTCATTTTATACCCATCACCGAAGAGCGGAAGGTGCATCCATTTTGCCAATAAATTTGCAACACCCAGAGGATCCTTCAGAGACCCCAAAAAGTGTATATATCGTTGATCAGCATCAAATATGTCCGTCTGTCCGTCTGCGGAGTGCCCGTTAAAACATTGGAAGTTCTTGTACGCAGGGTAGTATTAAAAATGAGCCAAATCGATCACAGAACACGTCAAGGGTATCACGTGAGCTGACAGCTCCTCCGCTATCCAAAAGTAATACAAAATTGGATTTTTGCTTATTACTCACAACCTACAGCGAACCAATTTACAAAAAGTTGAACGTGCATTCTATGAAAAAAATTGACCATACCAGCCCACCCACTTCTGTAGTATATCAAAATTTAATTTTTTTGTCAAAATCTTTATAACGCACAGAGGCAAGCTTGAAATCGCCCATAAAGTATGCGCATTCTTGATCAAAGTCAAATTCCAAAACATGTCCTGAGCATGTCCGTCGGCCCAGCTGTGTAGTATGTGTGGTAAGCAATCTCTCGTTTGGAAAAATTAAGAGATCGCCCACAAATTTGAAAAAGAATGTGTAAATGACCAAACCCCTCAAAAGTCATGTGTTACACATAAAGTAGAACAGAGAAATGATGTAAATTTCAGCCTTTATTCTATAAAATAGAAAAAATCAATCACGCACCACGCAACCAAATATTATAGAATAAGAAAAATTTTTTATTGTTTTATTTTTTATTATTTCTTAGGATAACGGTGATGGATATAAAAGACTCGGTTATAACCGAATATAATTTTGTTACTTATTCAGTTTTGCTTTTTTTTTTTTTCATTTCAACAAAATGATTGAATTGCAGACAACTCTAACAGAATTCAATTTACTTAACTAATATCCACTTACATATACATACACATTATAACCTATAAGTAGTTTCTTATACAATTTCATATAGTTGTTTGTTTGCCATAATATCAGAGAAGTTTATGGAAACTTTTCACTTTTCCGTTAATTTGTTTTTCTAGAAGTTCACAATTGTAGTCAGTAACCGTAATGTAATAATAATATTTTTTTAAATTAATTTCTTATATAAGAATTTTTAAAATTTTTAATTTAACATAAGGTCAAAATTTACTAAAAATAAAAATTATAGGAAAAATTAATTTTTAAAATTTTTTTTTAAACTAATTTTTCACGTTGTCGGAGTAGTTGTTGTTATTATATTTTTTATTTAAGTGCAAGCAGTAAGTCGCTTTTTCTATTATTATTAAGCTTATTGAAGTCCTTCTTAGGATGTCCTTCTTAGATGTCGACTGAAATGAATGAAAAAAAAATTACGATTACTGTCGTAGTATTTAAGCATTTAGTTATAAGTTTAGCTATAAGATGATGAAAAACTATGTATGATAAGCTTAAGACAAATGAATTTCAAACAATAATATGATAACGTTTTTTTCGTTCTTCATTCCAAGTGAATCTTTTCCACCCTATCTGTACTCATCTACTAACGTTGGAACTAACGTTGAAATATTGCAAAATATTTCATTAATCGTTGGCTGAGTAATTGCTCATCTCTTTCTGTAGGCATATCGCACTCATTACTAAACATGGTTCGCGGCCCTTAAATAAGGATTTATAGAAAAATCTTTTATGCCTATATGTATATACGTATTTTTGAAAATGCAAGCGCTTCAATCCTTGGTTGTGGCAGACGGACACATATAAAAACCCACGGGCGAAGACATGTGCTAATCGATACATATTCCTACAATATTCCGTAATTTAAATATATTTTTGGAAAGCCTTTAATGCTGCGTGGAATATAAAGATCGTGTTAGTGTTGCATTTCTAAAAACTCATTCATTCTCGTTTTAAAGCAAATTCGATGTATTGAAAGAAGAGAAAATTTCTTTTTTACACGCACCACTAAAGGATAGGGTGTACTCATTTTGCTGTAACGTTTGCACCACACAAAAAAGGAAGCTTCAGAGGCCCTATAAAGAGACCCTATCTATTCTTTATTAGCGTGAAATTCTGAACCAATTAGCACAAGTCAGTTCCTGTGTACGGCTGTGGGCTGTGGAGAGTTGACACTTTCCTGGTCAAAAAAATTAAGAGCGCGACATCAAATGTGATAAACACTTTGAAAGTTTTTCTATGCGGGTTAGCATTGAAAATGGGCAAAATTAGTGAGAACACACGTCCGCAGTAAAGGGTAAACTGAACGCAACTCCGTTTCTCTAAGCAAAACTTTGTGATTTTTCGCTCGTTACTCACAAACTATGAAAGAATACTGAAAATTTCTACATTTACTTTACGAAAAACTTTAATATTTATTTGCAAAAACGGAGAAAATCGGCCATGCCCACACAAAGCTATAGATAATTAAATTTTCTTTTTTTTCAGTTCTTTGAAGTTTTTTTCGCTTATTAATCATAAGGCAGAATGTCTGTAATTATTTAGTGCTTTCCTCAAATGAATCTGCTAACTCTTAACAGTGCTATCGAGTACTGTCGGGAATAAAATAGAAGGATTCGGAAAGTAGAATGCGAGAAGCTATGTGTTAGTTGCAATTTAAATATGGTGGACGTCACGACTGATTAATTTTCTCATCACATTACCATCTATCTATATGGGTATCATAAACAAGGATTTGGAGTGTAGAATGGAACCAGCTAAGTATGCTAATTCAAAATTATGTTTAGAAACAACCAATTTCTTACCCCAAGCTTTTACATACAGTCATTATGAAAGTGATGCGGTCCCAGCCAAATATAACTTTCTTACTTATTACTATTAGCGCAATAAAGTGACTTGTGAATTGTTATTGTTGTTGTTGTGGTTGTTCTGATGTAATATATTGTAACTATACTGTAAAGAAAATATTTTATCGTTTTTCTTTTCAGTATCGTTTTTCAGTATCGTTTTTCTTTTCTTTCGCTGTTAACCTAATTCAGACTAAGGAGAAACAAAACAGTTGTAAAGCCGTGTCAAACTTGATTATGATGAATTTTGTGATAGCCATCCATCGTTTTCATGGATGTGCTTGAAACCATCATGGTATGGAACGGAAGCTACATAAACTATATCGTCAGCCTATAAGTAGATGGCAAACTATTCTATAGATCTGTTCAATAATATGTTTTGATCGAATGTCATCTACAAACTGATTCGTTGATGCAGACTCCGTTTACAAATCCATATGATATAAAAAAATATGAAGCAAAAAAATTCATATATATGTTCAGTTGTTCGATATTGTGAGGCTTCATTAGCACATGTGCGGTATTCTACTTGGTGCTGTGGAAGAAGAAGCTCGACTCAATCTTAAAGGAATGCAAGCGAGTAAGTAACAACGCAAGTCTGCTATACAATTTTCCCCTAATAAAAGATCAGCAATAATTCCCTTTTATTTTCCAGTACTCATAGCGTTTGTCTTCGCAATCTTAATCTTCGAGTTTACTCTCTAAACGATATTTGAAAAACTTCACAAAATTTTACAATAATTGAGTATTGATTGAGGAACTGATCACTACGCGTCACTGCAGCAGCCCGATATGAATTATCAAAATTTAGGTTTGTCAAAATGGCGATCCATGTAAGGAATACTCTCAACGAATATATTCAACATTGTCGTAGCAGCCTTCAGTAGCAGCAGATATCTTAATATAGAAAAAAAAATTTTTTTCAAACGCAAAATATAAAAATTAATCTGCTGTCTAGTGGTGGATATAAGAATAGCAATAATAATAAATAAAAGTTATACAGATTTGGCATAACTTTTTAGGTTTTATAGACATTTTATTTAAGTGTCAATTTAAGTGCGGATACTGTGTATCTTTTATTACTTAGTTGTCGAATAGTTTGCATACATTACAGGAAACTGCTATTGAGTCAGTAAATTTAAACAGATTTCTTCATTATAAGGCTAATAAAAATAAAATGAAAAGGAACAAATATTATGTGTTCAAGCTGACGAAATGGATGAAATTTACTTAAGAGAAAGAATGTCGTTTAAACTTTTTGTTTTTATATTCTCATAAGTCTTTAAAATCAACTCATATCGCATTCAAAGCTTAATAATCAAAATTTGTAAACGATGGAAAATTTTAAGATTTTCGATATAGAAAACGCTGGGAAAAAACACGATACGGTGAAGAGGTATGTAGGAGTACATACATATATAATAGTATATCTGCTTTAAGGTATATATAGGTGAACTTAAGTAGACAGTAGGTATGTAAGTATTAAGTATGTGTTTAAGTATCACCTTTGTTACACAATTTGACTGACGCTTACGCTTATAATGTGATACTCATGCCATTGCGAAGTGTTTTCATTCATGTATAAACCTATACAAGAATGTGTACGCAAGTATTTACATTACAACTTGGGTAGGCTTATAAAATATTTAAAAGCATACCTTTAGGATGTTTGAATTTCACTTACAAGCCTTTTAACAAACGTTTACGAAAGAATATGAAACACTTTATGTTTACTATTTTGTAAGCCTGTTCATGGCTATAAAAGTGAACGGTGTTCAACTGTAATAAGATATGTTAAAAACGGTGTATAGAATTAAGATATGTTAAAATACGATGCTAAGTCCAAAGTAAATAATTGTAACCAAAGGCCGTTTGTGCAATTAGTTACAAAATACAAAATACAGGGTCTTCGATATCGATAGCAATTTGAATGATGTGCTAGCCTATAAAAAGACTGCAGACTTTAAAGCAGCTCACGTATTTCCAAAACCTGTTCAAAACTAGTTGGGCAAGCGTATAATTTGTCTGTTTGTTGTCATGTTATAAAAGCAGATGAGGTTTAAAAATGTTCGTTAATATACGTACTAACTACTTTTCATTATTTTAAAAGTGATTACGTGATCAAACTTTGTTCTTGAAATCTCATAGGTAAGTGCTATACTTGATAGTGCCCCGGAATTCGATATAAGCTTGCGTACTCTTTTTTTTTTTTCTTTTTCTAATATTCACTTAATAAATAGCCCGTGGCACTAAACGGACCAAGTACAACCAGTGCGTAACAAAGTAGGTGTGTTTGCTTTACATTTAAAATGTTTCCCTCATTTCTTTCTCTGAGTACATTTTCTTGCATACATTATTATATACGTACACCATTGAGAGGTGTGTGTATTTGTGTACATATTATATATTTGCTATTGTTGCTTGCTGTTGTTTAAGGGCACAATGAAGGAAATCTTGTATGCGTCTATGCATACATATACAGATGTATATATTAAATCATATTGCTTTTGACATTTTAATACTCGTACACAAGCCGTTATCCTTGTTACTTGTGCAGGAGCAACAAGTAGTTTAAATTTAATTTTCTTATTCGCAGCAAGTCGCAGCAAGTCGCAGCAAGTCGCAGCAAGTTAAGTGTATTTTCCCACAAAATAAAAAGTCCTTAAAGACATTTTTCTTCACAAGACTGTCTAGTCTTATAGAAAAAAGGGAGCTTAACAGATTTTCACCGCACACAAGCCAACTTTATGTACTTGACACTATACTACTCAAGCAAACTGTTTACATTCAACACATATTTGCCTTTAATCTTTTGCTTCTCATCCATCTCCTCTCATATATATTGTTCCAGGCACATTGTACAACGTCATCATCATTATTGTGTGTTGTTGTCTCTAGTGTAAGAAACGGTTTTTTTTCATTTCTTTTTTATTCATTTTCCTCTTTGTATTGCTTCAGTGCGAAAGATTGTTGTGATTTTACAACTTAATCTGTTGCTCTTTGTCTCCCTCTCTCTCTCTATCTATTGCATTTAGTGTCGTCCTTTCATAGTTTGCGTTTAACAATTGTTTTCTTATAATTCTGTTTACTTTTTCTTTTTTTCTTTAATAAAAAATATAATTCCTTCCTTTCCTTTTCGATTGTTGCAATTTTCAAGTGATAGCAATTCATTTATAGATGGTTCTATGTGCAACTCTCGATGAATGCATCCATAAATAACATTTCCACATATCCACTAAATGACAAGAGATTAAGAAATTTCCAAATCGACACCATAAAGGCGTTGAAGGGCATAATCTTTTACATTCGCATGAACTTGCGAACATTAATCAGTTGTTTAGCGAATTTGTGAATAAAAGCAAATCTAGATTTTTTATGTAATTTTCGCAATTAATTCTTAAGCAACTATGTACTCTACCTAACAACTAAGAACTTTTCCTTGAAGCGATTTTTATGTTGATTTAATAAAATCCTTGCAATGTAGCCTGCTTTACTCTTAGACTTAGACATGAAAGAAGGTGGACTGGAATGGCTTGATTAATTGTCATTTAATTCTACACTTAAAAGTTACATTTATTTTTTATAAATTTTTGTATTCAAATCGATTTCAAAATTAAGTCTCTAGTTACGTGAAAATGTAATACTTGACCTACGTAGGAGCAAAGCAAGAAAGGCGATCTGAGCGATGTTCCGACAGAACGGTTTCGAAAAAGAAAAAAAAACAATATTTTAATTTTAAGAATTATCCATGTGCACCTTATCCATGGTACGTCCAGCTGTAACTGAAACTCTGAAAATCACAAAAATGTAAGTGCAATATGACAAAAAAAAAGACAAAAAATCGTAATTATTAAGTCCGTACGTCAAATGGCTTAAAACGCTTGAAAACATTTGTAAGTTGCGAGGACTCAAAATCGTCCTTCGCTTTGATTTCGCATATCTTTCGTCTCGACGGAGTGTGCTAAGTTAAGTTAGCTTTCAAGCATAGTAATAGTAATTTGATACGAAACGGCTAAATGGGTTTGAGGTAACTCAACCAGAAAACATCTGTTGCCCAACTTTGCTTGTAGACAACCTCGTAGTAAGTACGAATCTGGTGATTGACAGACTTTCGCACATAGTTTTCTTATAGAATTTCAAACTTAATTTACTTTGTTCATACTTGCTTTCCCCATACAATTTGCTCGCCCGTAAATTACAATTCTCGTGGAGCCCTTTTCCGCATGATTAACCGAATAGCTAAGAACCGCGACGACAAAGTCTGTGTTTGCGAGTTCAAAACTCAAATGCAGTAAAGTTTACTTTGATCGTAGTTACAGTGAGTGCTCCGCCGTATATAACACGCCGGTATAACACTTACCGATTGGGCACACACCTACCGAACCGCGGTCATCAACTCCCTATTTCTTTCTTTCTTTTTCTCTTCTCTGTACAATTTGAGTTAAATAAAAAGAAAGCCCGCCATTGTATCGTATAGCCTGAGAAATGCAGGGCATCTGTCAGGACATCTGGAATAAACGCGAAATCAACCCCCTACAGATTACAAGAGAAATTAGAAAATTAAGAAAACCTTTACACAATTCACACATTCAACGGGAATCTAAAGGGGAAAAAACAGATCAACTAAGCGGCTCGCCAACAATTTCTGCCATGATCGATGTGATCATTTTTACATCAAACTTCCAAGTATTGTATTCTAAGAAGACTTTGTTATGAATTTAAAAAAGCGGTTTAAAAATCGTCCTTTTTTATCTAATTTTCGATAAAAAAAAAAGTCAGAATAACTTTAAGCTAATGCTTGACTACTATTATGTGCTTTCTAAATAGCGAGTCTTCTCTAGTATAAAAATGTGATTTACTAATGAACATTATAATCGATACATACGTCACTAACGACTTTGTTACACGTTTTTTACTTTGATATCGATGTACAGAGTTCGGTGTTTGGCGTTTCATGAACGTGTGCACATGCACGAGGAAAACATGAACTCAGCACGGTATCTGTAGTTGGGAACTAAAGCAGAGAACTAATTCAATCAGTGGTTAAAACATGAAAATTCGAAACGTTTAAGTCAAGCGAACAATTACGTTTAATTTTCGATGACCTGCCATTACTGTACGTAGCGACACCTTTGAGATATGATCTACCAACGAACACACAAATGGCTAAGGAATCCAGTAAAAACTCTGGTCAAATTTTAACATCATTTATTCATTAATTTCACTTAAATGGCATGATGTGTGGATCAACGATTACCTTCACTTCATTGACAAACCGCCAGGAAGGAAACAAATTTGTGTTATAATTTAATCATATAAATCATTCTAATCAAAAGAAAAAAGTTTTCTTCTGCCATCTCTCTGGGTGTATCCTTACATAAATAAACTTCCACTATGCAAAAAGTAAAAAAAAAAAAAGAAAAGAAAAAATACTCTACCATACCAACCATGACAAATTGTTCCCATCAATTTTTTATTAAATTATTTTCCATAAAAAAGTTACATCACACATTTTATGCGTTCCCTTGCCTTCTCACTTTTGTCGCTGTGCGCTTCTTATTCCAACTTCTGTCTTCTGTCAATTGACCCTGAATAGCGAAAAGTTTGAAGAATTAATAATAAACTCACGAAAACACATACCTACATACTCGATTTAGTGAAGTTGATGATGTCAAAGCGTTGAACAATAAGAATAAAATTAAACACATTGTTAGGTTTTAAAGGAACTTCTTCTACCCTAAGCTTTATTCGAAATGGATTCCGGAAATTTAGCAAACCGGTCCTAACACCAACGGAACAGTATTTACAGAAAGTCTTGACGATTTCAATAAAATTGTTCTCATCAGGTAAGACGATTAGCTTACTTTTTAAAGAAGTCTCTTGTATTTTTTGAGAGAATACCAACAATTAAGGAGAGATCGTAGGGAAGCATTAAGAGTTCCAAGGGAAATGCATTTGCTGTCACGAACTTATTTATCAAACATTGGATGGAAACAAAAGAAGCAATTCTTCGTGAATAATAAAAAATCTCATAAATTTCTTGCACATTGCTTGGTTTGGTGGGTGTATGGAATTCGCCTCGACGCAAACGTATAGATATCCTCCTTGTTCACATTACTTTTATTTTTTATTTTTTCACAATTTTAAGAGCACTTATTAATATGGTTTGCCACACCATACAGATGCTAAGGTTTTTCAATACCATGGCAGCATATTTTGTTATACAAGCGACAACAGCAGCTTTATGTTGAACAATTGTTACATTGAAAAATATAGAGAAAACAAAAACAGTGGCAGTCTTTGGCATTTATATAGTCTTTGCTATCAAGTTGTGTTCTATGGAATTTAATAAGCCCATAAATTTCGGAATACAATATATCGACGGAGGTATCGATGTTGTCCAAGTACACTTTTTAAATTAATTTGTTTTTAATAGAATGAATTTGTTTGAATAGAATGGAAAGTAAAAAGACTGCGACTTGTATGTTTTTCTGTTAACATGCGTTAAACATATTCAAAAACATTAGAGACGTGCTATGATGAAAGGAATATGTGTATTGCCTCAACAGCTTCAGTTAATTATGGGTGGAGCACTGACTCTCCCTATCGCTCAGAAAATATCTAGTGCATATATTACTATCATTATTACTATTGCCTTATTTTGATCGCTGGCCACAGTTATGCATTTCAGCCGTATTAAGCAACACTTTCAAGGCTAAAGACTTAAATGACGCGTTTATAAAGACAATCATCAAAGCATTGCAAACTTTCAAAGGATTTTTGGATACTTTAACGATTAAGGCATTAACATTCAAACTAAGTGCAAGTGTGAAACTATGGCATTAACGTAGCAATCAGAAAATCAATTAGAAAATCAAGCAGCAAAGTTTTAAAGTAAACAGCATACAATACTTAGATTCAAAATATTGTTACGGAAATCCCAATTCTAGTTTCATGCCAACTAATTGATTTTCCCAGAGGATAAGTTTCCGAGAGAAGGAAATACTCAGTGCACATTCGGCTGCACATGCGGCTGCCGGCCGACGAAAAAGATTAGCGGAAAACACATCAATTATTTATAACTTGCTTATATAAGCAAGATATTTGAGCAGGATGAGTTAGTCGGAAAGGAAAATTTAAGAAAGGGAAAAAGGAAAATTGAGTCAAAAATGGTGTAAAAATAAGTAGATTGTAAATAATCCTACCTTTAAAAACTGCTTCTAAAAATTGATTATAAATAAAACCACGATCTAGTGATACGAACCTGATTGAGAAAAGCATTTCGTAACGGTGTTAAAACCAAATATAGCCCTAAGTAAATGCGTTACGTAACTGCTTGTAATATATGGGGATTCGAACCCGTCGCTCTCCAGCTGGCACTCTTTTAAGATTTGCCTTAATTAGGTTTTTCTTTGCGACTTTTATCTTTTCTCCTCTGACTTTTTAACGGGCAAAATGACTTCTTCCAAGTTAGATTTTTGGCAATACAATGCATCAACGTATCAATTTAAGATAATTTATAATTTTGAATTGTATAAACATGTCGTTACAAAAAAGAATTTCATTGTGAAAATCGTAAGGTCGATATATATTGTGGAAGTTCTGTCCGTTCCGGTCACAAAGAGTTGCAACAAGTTTGCGCATATGCACTGTCAAGGTCAAGTGTTAGAGCAAAATCATTTTTCGACAACATTGAAGATTGCGGAAAGGCTTGATTCAAACCTATTACAGATATTTCAACCCGAGTATATTTTGAAAACTTTCAGTTCGCAATCGATTGACACCAAATTTCAGTGAAAGCACAGTAACAGTTTCGTGTAGCAAAGAACGTGGGATTTTTCGATTTTTTAGCAGATGTTTCCAAAAAATTAAAAAATTTGTACCTAACATCGTAACTATTTAATTACTATTTCTTTTAAATTTCTAACACCTTCAGCAGGTATTGAACAATATAGAAAATTGCGACCTGCAGGGAGGATTTCATACAGGAGATGCTACGCGTACGTCTTGAACAGTTTAAAAGAGTCAATTTTTCCAAGACAATCTCAGATGCACACTGCAAGAAAATTAATTACACTGCCAGTAAAAGAAACATTTGTAGATGAAAGAAATTTTAAATACAATCCCCCCAAAAGTTCATAAGTTCCCCAAGCTCTTTCAATTTTCATCCGATTTTCTTGAAATTTGAATTGCAGTTTCAAATTCTCTAACGATCATCGATCCGTGGTTTCAAGAAGTTAAAGTTTTTCGATACTATTGCCGATTTTAGTGGGAATTAAAATAAAAACCCTTTAAATTTCAAAAAATGAATCCAGATGGCCTCTAGAATTGGAATTATATTTTCAACGAGTCTTTCGGTTCTTGTTCCCGATGCAAATTCATCCATCCAAGGGTCTGCAGAGACGCCAGGGAAAAAGTGATTATTTTGCGAGAACTGTCATGCCTATATTTTGTGTTTAAAAATTTGAAAAAAAAATACATTTTGTTCTACTTTCACATATAAAAACGAGACTGTGACCATAAATATATATGGCAGATGGTAGA
Source organism: Glossina austeni (assembly GCA_000688735.1). NCBI lineage: Eukaryota > Metazoa > Arthropoda > Insecta > Diptera > Glossinidae > Glossina > Glossina austeni. Next base: position 16,385 of record JMRR01017818.1, read on the forward strand.
CGTCTTCGCAACTTAAATTCATTCTTATGGTAATTCATAGTTATGGTTAGGATTAAGATATGGTTGGACTTGGAAGCCTCCTCCGTCCACATTAGGGAAAGCAAAATATTTTAGTCGGTACTTAATGAATTTATATAAAAAAACCTTTCAAACAAGCCAAACAAATTTAAGTTCGTCTTTCCAAAAGTATGTTTACCAAAAAATTTCAACGATATTCACTTATATGACGTGAATCTGTAAGCAAACACCTTTCAGAAAATCTGAACAAATGCAAACTACCACCACCATGCACCAGAGCTCTGTTAGGGAGACGGTAGATGTCTTTGTTAGTTAAATTCGTATTTATCTTCAGATGCTTCATAAACATTCCCATGTTAACTTTTCATTTTTTTTATGCTCTTTACCGAAGAATAAGGCGTATTTTCATTTTGTGAAAACGTTTGCAACGGCCAGAAGGAAGCTTTAGAGACCCCATAAAATATGTACATCTTTAATCAACATCAAGCATGTTCATCTGTCCGCCTGTGTAATGTGTGATATCGGCTTCAAAATTGCAAAAGAATTTGAAATTAGCCCAAAGCGGTGAAGGGATACGTCTACAATTCAACAAAGACTTAGAATCCCTTTACTTTTCGTCGTTTTCGCGTATTACTCGTAAACTTCAATAGGCATAACCGATATAAATGTTCACTTTCAGTTTGGGAAAATAGAAAAAAAATCAGCCACACCCACCTTATATGATAGAGTATGGATATGTGCTTTTTACCTTTTTTCTGTAATCTTTTTTAGGATAACGCGATGCGTATAAAAAATTAGGTCACAACCAAGTATAGTTTTCTTACTTGTTTATGTATAAATTTAGCATAACCCTCTTATCTTAAAGCATGCAACGTACGCGTGTGTAATATTGCTTCTTAACCAGTTAACTATGCATGGCGCATATACACGTCATGATCCCCCGCCCCGTCCTTGTCTGATTTCCTCATAAAATTTAATCATTATCACTGTGTGTTTGTCATAATGTATTTTAAAAAATATTTTTGTCATTTTGTCAAGACGTTTCATTACAACCGAACTTCACGTTACACACACTCTGTGTTTGTCAAGTATTTTGCTAAAGGGGTCGATAAACTTAACCGGTTACGGAAGCCCTAAGGCTTCCTCTAAGTATTTACACCGAGAAAGATCCAAGTTTAACTACTCAAGTAAAACGCATTTAAAAAAAAAAAAAAAGAAAAAACAAGCAATTAAACATATATTCATCCGGTAGTTTTCTTCACCAAAAATGTTTATATACAAGGCGTCGATAAAGTTGGAAGATTTTGATATCAAGAAGTAAAGAAACACTCATATCCAAAGAAGTATGTTTCAATTACATAATAAAGCATTCCGCAATTGTTTCCAAATTTCTTTCCTCCTTAACATTAAATACATTAACATATTTTCAATTTAAATGTCATCGTTCAAGTGAAATGAAGTGAAGTAACCGTCTTGCGATAAAGTGAATTACTTGATGTAATGTTAGATACAGAAATAATTCTTCCTTTTTCGAAATTGAAAAAAAATTGTTTGAAAGTAAACGAAAGAAAAATTCTTTAAATTTGATTTTTATTAGTTGTATGTAGATAGATAGTAAGCCAATTCAGTGAAAATGAAGAAAGAAAAAAAAAAAACGTGAAAAACTTGTAATTGTCGGATTTACAAACTTAACGAAAAATTCAATTTTTGTTGACCAACTTTGAAAACTTTTCTTCCAGAGAGAAAAGACGAAGAATGCTCATTTTGACAGCACACAAAAGTTGCCAAGAGAGCCGTAAAACATTTAATACATATATATATGTATAAATATGCTTAAGTAAGGCATAGTAACCCGAGCGAAGGTGGCGTCATAGCCACTAACGGTGGTATAATGTTGGCAAGAAAAATCACGGTCCGTTAAAATTGTTTGTCACAAATTAATTTATCTACAGAAACTGCTTTGAAAGACAAAATAAAAAACATTAAAAGAAAAAAGTAAAAAAGTTATGTACAAGAATTTGCATAATTTACACATCGGGAAAAAAGTCGCACAGCAAAAAAAAAAGAAAAAAAAGCAGATTTTATCTCACTAATAGTCGGCTTTTGTGACTCTGCCCTTTTTCTAGTTTTTATTGAGAAAAGAAACTCAGCCACCCCACCTTCGCTTTATAGTCCGTTTTACCGTACATTGAAATGCGCTTTAGGGCAAAGTTTTCTAACTCATGCTGCCAAACTCCTTAAAAATTAACTGAAAATGTTTGCCCTACACGCCTGATTTGCTTTGGACATCCTACCGCGCGCAAAACGACGACAGGTATTTGCTATTCGCGACGCGTAAAGTCCAGTTGTAATTTACCTTAAGGACATAATTAATTTTTCATAAGCGCAAAGTTAAAATTAACCAAAAGTGTATAATTTTTTCTCAAAGTCTTGTCTGTTTACTTACGTCGTGCATAATGGTCGTACGTAAGTGGGCATTTTACATTAATATATTCACGAGCGAGGAGGAGGTGGAAAAATTGTTCAATTTTCTTTGTTGCTTGACAGTAAACTTTTATAAAATGACGGTAGCTTTGGTTACTCAGTTATATGCTGTATATAAATACTAGCAAGTTTCCAACGAGTGGATAGAATGCCGCAAATTGTTTTATTCTCCATCCCAGTGTTCGTTTTTATTTTTATTTGTTGTCCAAGAGAAAGAAGAAAACGAAGAAGAAGATTACAAAGCTTCTCTATGAGTGGCGTTAGTTTCCTTTCGGAATGTTAAGCAGCGTTTTTTTTTTTTCAATATTTTATCGTAACGCTTGACCATATATACCATCGATTACGGAGGAATATAAATTGATTGATGTTTAATGAGTTAGTGTAGAAAATATGGAACCTAGCAATACAGATATCGTACTGATAGCTTCGCTGCTTATCAGACCGCTTAATATATTAATCGTTTTTCTTTTTGTTTTCTTAAGATTACTCCGCAACGATGTCTAAAGTTGATCTGCATACACACTCTATAAGGATTAAAGGGAACGGATTCATTCCTTTGCCTAGATATCTCCTCAAAGGAATATTTGACTAAGCACGTTATAGCGGTGTTTGCATTACTTTTGGAAGAAAATGAAAATAAGTCGGCTTGGTTCACGCTGATACCTTCTTTTGATAGGCACAAGCGTGAAAACAATATAACACAAAAAAGGGGGGAATCTTGTCAATTGTGCTCGTTTTTACATTCGCCCTTTTATCGAAGCCTAGAAAGGATTTATGCTGAGTTGGAGTTGGATTTTTACAATGAATTGGAAGCTACGGCTTTTTGTTTACATCGTGGGGTGGGTCTTATCCATAATTCACCTATTATCCGGCCTTGACTGTAGCCATAAACAATGACAGTTCGCGAAAAATCTCGGCCTTCGGGTATACAGACGAAAATGAGTTAATTGACCTTGAATTTTCAGCTGAAAAAGAGGCATATACTTTTCATGTGGCTACATATTTGCATGTTACAAGCGGAAAACCAAATCAAACACACTTTCAGCTTTCTACGATTAAATTGAAGTAAAAAGAATGAAATTAACCAAAATAGATAAGTAAATTCAATGGATTATCAAGTGCTTATAGTAAACCTAGGCTACATTTGAAATTGAATGAAAAAAAAAATAAAAATTTTAACAGTACGTACGTATTCACAACATAACATTGAAACTATCTGCGAAAATGTTTCCACTTTACATCAAAAATTAACTTTATATCTTTAAAGTGTAAAAAAAAAACTACCTTTATGGACTTTGCCGGAAAAACAACCCAAAAATCCAGTGAACCGATTAAATAGATATTCCTAGATAGAGGCCGTCATGTCACAAATGTAATAATAGAAATTGGATCGAAGCCGGTTATAATCCTTTTCTTATTGTATTTTGTTAAGAGCAATAAAAGAAACTTGTGTGAAGAATTAAAACAAATCAAACATAAAGAGAGATTGATTCTCATTGCGGACTACAATAAAAAGTGCTACTTAAATAATGATGTCGTACACGTCCCACAATTTGTATTTTCGATAAGTATCACTAAAAGAGGAGGGGATGTTGCTACATATTTTACGTTCTTCAAGCCACTTTAAGTTACGTGTATACAAACTTGAGATTTTTTTTTTCTGCATTTTCTTTCTTTCTTCATACGTATGTGTTTCTCTTTAATCTCTTCTGCTCTTTTTTAGAATATCATTGAATTGGAAAAGAAATTGTTAGAATACAAGGCATTCGATAATGATTCAAATTGGCATAAATGACAGCAGTTGTTAATGGGAACCATAAAGATAAGTTCATTGTGGAGAAATGTAGTCAGCCAGCAAGCAAGCAAGCAAGCGAGCAATGGGGGTGGCTGACTTCTTCGAAGATTACGCGGAAATTATATTTAATTTATTTCAGTTGGTTTTTTCCTGATTCTCTCCCCGCCCTCCCTCGCTACTATCTCACATATTATATGATTACATAAAGAGAAGATAGCACGCTATAAAGTCACAGATTCACAATTTATTATCTTGAAAATTATGCCATCAACATAATTTAAGCATAACTGTGGTAGAATTTTTTTTTTTTGTTTTTCGAAGATAGAAAATAGTCTTAAAATCTTAAATTATTGAAATTTTAACTTACCTTTTTCTTTATAATGATTGTGAGGAGCTAATGATGATTCTTTTAAATAGTTTACCACATTTAAACGGATACGCGGATACATGCGGATCAAGTGAAAACATTAAGGTTTCAATCTAAGTATTGTTGCTGTAGTTTATATATATTGTAAGTTGTCGTCGAACTAGTGCACCCACGATGGTGGTGTTACTACGCTTGACTGTGTATATTGCACCCTTGCATTCATATTAGCACCAGATGACTGCGTTGATAGTTCCAAACCTGATGTAAGTGCTGTGGTATTATTGCCACTATTTAGCAGTGGCGGTAATTGTTGCGATTGTTGTTGGCTATGTGATTGTTGCTGCTGCTGTTGCTGTTGCAATTGCGCTTGCAATTGATTGAGCTGTTGGTGCGCTGTTATGTTATTGGCTGTGTTAACGCAACCAATTAACCCATTATTGCTGCTATTAAGAGTATTGGTACTGGCATTACTGCTGACAGCTGTCAATGGTATGTTAATGTCGAGCAGACCGTCAATGCTCATTTCATGTTGCATCAGCTTTTAAAAAACGAAACAAGTGCAAGTAATTTTTAATTAAAAAATCAACACATTTATGTGAAAAAGAATTCTTTAGCTACTTTTTCAATTATTGCTATCCTTTTATATTATAGTCCGTTCGACTTTAGGCAAAGAGTTTCCTTTTAAACTCAGTCTACAATTTGCAAAATTTTCCATGTGCGGAAAGAATCTTTCAATTAACATTCAGTTCTACGTACCTCTTCAATATTGCATTCCAGTCCACCTTGAAAATTGTCGATATTAAATTCAACAATTGGCGTTTCATTGTTTAGGGCTTCCATGCATTGTCCAATCAAAGTTGAAGCGCAATTATTGTCTGTAATGTTAATGGCATTAGTTTGCATCTATTTGCAGTGAAGCAGTGAAACAAACATGAAATTTATGAGAAAATGGTGAACGTTAAAGAGCTCATATTCCTCTCTAATCAACAATTCAACACTTCCGATATTCTCTACGAATTAGTCGACTAATAAGTGAAGTCAAACCAGAAGGGAGGATCCAATTATTCTTAGTTGAATTCTGGCTTTCATATTGAAATAAACTGCTTTATAATAATTGAAAAATTTTAACCAATATATTGGTTCTGTATGCCCAAAGAACAATTAGATATTTGACGCAAATTGACATTAAGCGTTTCATTCATATAAAAGGCTTCCATCAAATTCGCTATGCGCTAAGATGTTTGTGTAATGCGTAAAATTGCATATTCCAACGTTGTTGGAATGGTAGATGTAAGAGCTTTGCTTCTCCCGCACAAGAAGCTGGAATAAATTTAACATTCGTAGGCAGTATATTCTAAATAGAGTTAAAGTTTGAAAATGGATCTGATCCGTTTCCGATGCGCTTAAAAAACTTAGCAGTTAAAGGGCTCTTCAAAAGTTCACGGTACACACAAACTCTTTATTAATTTTAATCGATACCTTCTAGATTTGCGCTTAGAGATTGATTTTGTTGTTGTTGCCGTTGCTGCTGCTGCATTTGCTGCTGACTTTGTTGTTGTTGTTGCTGCTGCTGTTGTTGTATCAGTAGCACAGAATTTGTACCTGTCGTCACCATAGAGCTGTTATCCATTACTACTCCACTGTAAGTGTTCAGTGAGTCGGAAGAGGGTTCACTGTTTGGGTAAGCAGGCGACATGGTTGTAACAGAATTAGGCGAAAGGCCCTAAAATATATTATTATTATAAACCCATAAATTATTTTCGAATAGAATTTGATTAAATTATTCCTTTTTCACTTACGTCACGACTATTGTGTAGGCAGGTGCAGGTCAACGAACGATGCAGCATACACTGTTGGATCTGCAGACTATTGTAACCTTGCGAAATGGGTCCATTAATATTATAGGCTTGCTGATTGGAAGGATAAGGTGGCGGTGGCGGTTGAGAAGCAATACTTGACGCGGCACTAAACCTGTGCCAACCATATGATCGTTTGGTTTCAAAGAGAAGCAAAAGTAAATTGAATTTATTTATCTGTTCATAAATTTTGTAAACTTTAGAATAATTTTTCACTGATTTGATTTTCTCCTTAGAAATCTCTTTTAATATCCCCTACAAAAAAACATAGATCGGCATGCAATGAACTCTTCTTTATAGTGTTTGCATTTGCTTTCATGCCTTGAACTACTAATAAATGTTTTCATAGTTTTTCAGAACGAACGGAAAAAGAACTTAAAGAGATTTACAAAAATAAGAAAAAGTTAAATTATAAATGACTGACCCTTGTTGCATCATATCCTTTTGTAATTTTAATTCTTCCGCTATTGAACCCGCCAACTGGTCCAATGTTGTCGACTGAGCTGAATTTATTGAAGCGTTTTGATAATCGGGTGAGAAGTTCCAATCCAGTTCCAAACCTACAAGAGCAGGTCGTGGACTAAGACGTCCACAGGAACTAGCGTTCGACGAGGCACGTTGCCGGAAGTCAGGTGATATGGGATAGCCACTAATTTCAATTTTCATTAAAATTATGCAAAAAAAAAAACAACAAAAAAGCAAATCAAATAAAAATAAAAATTTCCATATATTTTAAATAAAAATTGAAGAAAATATATAAACAAAAATATTTAACAAACAAATCGATTGCATTTATGGTTATATTTATTACATAGTTATTTTATTTAAGTTTACTTCACGTTATTAAAAGTTTAACTTTTATTGCGGTAAACATGCGTATGCTGACACGGGCGTAACTTAATATGTATTGGATGTGGAAGTACGAAAAATTTTAAGCTCTGAAGAATTTTTTTTTGTTTTTGTAGACATATATCTAACATTGGAATTCCCTTGTTTTTAGCTTCCTGCTTTGAATTTTTATGATAAAAATATTAATGGAATGCTATTGAATGCGTAATGACTGAGTAAAAACTGAGTAATGAGTAATGAGTAACAACAACAAGATAGCAAACTTTTCTAACAGATTTACTACACCCAAGCCAAGTTTTAATGAGGGAAAAGATAGTATGTACTATCAATTTTTACAAAGTTTAAATTTATTAAATTAAATAAAAGCACTACTGTGAGTCACTGTTCGTCACTAAGTAACCTACTCTACCCTGCAGTTATTTGTCGTCGTAAAAGTGCTCCGATCCGAACGATTTTCAATAGCTTTTGTCCTTCCGTCACAGCATATCAATGTACCAAATTTCATCAAAATAATTCAAAAACTGCCGCCTCCAGGCTAAAGAACACGAAATGGACATACGGACAGACAAACTTAAGTCAATTTTGGAAATTATTCTGAATCTGTCGATATAGTAGCCTGAAGTCCTTCTTGGTGTTGCGTACATCCGCACAGACATAATATATGTTTTTACCACAAGTGATGGATGGTACAAAAATCAATAATGCGGAGGATACTTATAGCATTACAAGCCTGATAGCTGGACATGAATCAAGTATTTTCTTGATAGCATGGCGTCAGTAAACGTAACGTGGTGATGCTGTTCACGCTAGATACTTGGAGATCATAGATGTGCACAAAGTGTTGGAATCTTTATACTAAACACAATTATGCATTGCCAAATGGTGTGAGCTTTTCATATATCTAGCCAAAGTCAAAGGCTTCTCCTAACATTTAACGATACTCGTTGCTCGATACTACTTAAATGATTTCTCAAGAATAAACTAAATTCACCTAAAACACTCTTCGGAACTACCGTCAAACTGAACACGATTTAGACATTCATACGTAATTTGTAGACGAAAGAAATATCGACTGGCTGGCCACGGTAGGTAAGTTGTGTACATTTGAAGCTTATGTAAAAAATCGCGTACCACGCCACTGTTTGGCCCAAACTTGGTATTTTCATACATTGACACAAGCCTACAAAGAATTGCGAATATTTACACAAGGTCTTCAATCGCTCGCTTGTTAATCGCTTGTTGTCAATCGCGAACTTCTCTCTTATATTGTTCCGTAATTCCATAGAAGAGTTTCACGATCGAATTGTCAAGGAAATTTTAAATAAATGCCACGACTAGGTCTCCAATTTTTTCCTTCCAGAATCAGATAAATAAAACTGATTATTGGCTCTTTTTGGGAAAAAGGCTTATTTAGAGAAGAGGAAGAGATACGTTTGTGTTATATTTAGAACATGCTTAGTACTACTTACAACAATAATGCATGAATAAATAAATGAGAGAATCTAAATTTACATAAAGCATTATACTCGAGAAAGAAAGGAGACACAAACATTACTTTAGCTAAAAACGATATAATTTACGGCGAACTTTCTTTACAAAACTGAAAGAACAAAAGCGAAAAGTAAACACTTACCTATGCAGCGGACTTTCCGGAAACTGATCGAGACCTTCGCTGACGCTACTACTTGGCGATGGAGTGTTGTCGTTAAGTACAACACCTGTTACGCCGGCTTGACGTAAGGCTTCGACTCGCTTTTTGGCACGCCCTCGACGCTTCTCGTATCTTGAGGTCTCCATTGAAGCTGCACGACGTCGCACCGATTTTCCAGGCTTAGCGTCAGGATTTAACATCCACCACGACGACTTGCCGGTACCTTCATTTTGCACACGCATGAATCGATTATGCAGCGAAAGATTGTGTCTAATTGAATTCTGTAAAGAAGAGGCGAATGCGATGTGAATGATTGCATAAATTTTCTAAAAGTGAAATAACGTAGAGAGTCAATACACATATCACACATCAGTTTTGTTATAATAATTGTCATAAATCTTATTTGAAAACGACTTCCTTCCATACTGCGTTGAACAATGGAAACTGTGTAATAAATGCGAAATCAATGGTAAAAATCAAACACAAATCATTCGTCGCGTGCACAGTTATTATGGGTGACAATGCCAATTTCTTGAAACGGTTTTTCTTTTATTTTTGCAAAATTTGCAAAATCTACCAAAGAAACTGTTATTTTCCGAGACGATCAGTGCTGTGTGCTGTGCTCTGCATCTGATGTAGCACAACTTCGAACAATCCCACCAATCGTGATATAAGAAAAACTCATGTAATAATGCTCCAAAAAACAATTTCAAACAACAAATAGCACAAGCATATTATACGTATGTACATATGTATGTATTGTAGTGTAATACACCAACAACAATACGCGAAGACTTCCGCACTGGAATCGTTCTTGTGTCTTAAATGCCATTCAATTGTCTGACGACAGTTTTATAGTTTCATTTCATACAAAATTTCGCTTTTTCTCTGCATTACTAATTGGATGTTGCTGCCGGCAACATTGCTCAGAAGACGCTGCCTCTGATGCCTCGTAAATAAGACGCAACATCAGCAGCCGCATGTATATCGAAAAAACAAAAAAAAACAAAAAAAACGTCATCACTTAATCTGTCAATTCATATTTTATAACACCCAGTAATAAATGTGTGGAATTTCGTACCAGTAATAGCAGTGGTAGCGGTAGCAGTAGTAGGAAGAAACGTTTAAAAAACGATACACCGACCGCGCGTTCTCAGGCGATACCTAAACCACCTTGCCTACGTACATTAGCTTAAAGCTTGCAGAGAGTAACGTTAAAATAAAACCTTTATTTTTTTAGGTTAGTAAACTTTTTAACGGTTTACGGGTTGATGACGAGCTTCTATTTCGCCACATTGGCGCCATTTATCACCGTGTGTTACTTTCACATTCACATGCACGCACAAAAAAAAAAAAATTGAAAGAAAGAAAAAAACCAAGAAAATTGTTGAAGGTTTATATTTAGTAACTATCAGTCTGTCTCTCTTTCAGTTTGTCTGTCTGTGTGTGTGTGTGTCGGTCTGTCCGTCTGTCTATCTATTTGTTTGTCTTTCCCCATTCGCACATTCATACACGCTAACAATAACATTTCCATGGCTGGGCACAAATCCACACATATGTACATTGCAAAGAGCTTGTCTAAGCTTTACCATCATCGTCATCATCATCACCCCTTTTGTCCTGTATTGGGATATTCTGTGTGTGGGTGAATATTTCTAAGAGATGTCACCAAAAAAATCATAACTTTGCTTCTAGTTATATTCGGTTGTTGCTTTTCTTTTTTCTTTTGGTAAAAGGAAAAGCAAAAAAAAATTTTTTGGCGTCACTGTAGCGAGACATGGATGACATCGGTATAGTTTTCCACGTTGAAAAGCCATCTGAAACATATCCTGTAAACCTTTGCTAAATTTCCGACACATATTCACATATCCATATAAATACATAAACACATACACAAATTATGCGTGTGGCATTGTATTAGCTTCGACGATATTTTCAAGCTTTTTTTTACATTTATTAAATTAATAAATAATATTACTTCCGAAGAAAAAAAAAATTGCATAACGTCTCCAAATAAATTACTAATTCTTTAAGTATTAACAACGTTTCTGCAAAGCAGCGGGCAAATCAATCAAAAAAAAGGAACAAAAAGCCGACAAAAGATACTTTGCAAGCAAAGTCCCTTTGACACAGGTCTCTATCAATATGGCTCTTCGGTCAAATATTTTCATTTTTACCAATGTTTCTGTTGTATTACTGTATTTACTGTATTTACTATAGTACTCTTATTGGTTCAGTTTCGTTTCATTTGTCTTAAGCCCGTCTCGTTTCTGTTATATTAATTTTTTATTAAGCCTTAGTTACTTCAAGACAACCATTTCCACAGCGTTAAGTGGAGGCTGATTTTATAAACCTTAGCTAACCATCTTTTTAAGGAGCCAAATAAACTTAAATGACGGAGGGACAGGCATGCCTTTATAGCTTTACGATTCACTCTCCTCTTCACATTTAATATGTTTTTTAATACCCGTTTCTTCTTCGTCTTAGCTTTCTAAAGAAATTGACTTGCCTCACTTCTTTTTTTGGTGGTAATTAGAAGCATAACTTGAAAAAATATTCCTTTACTTTTCTTTTATGAATGAAATCTCTGCTTGACTCATATTTAATGTATAAATGATTGTCACGCCAGGCTATGATTAATAAGCTTTAAGCAAAAGGAGAAAGTTATTTAACTTATCTCACAGAGAAAATAACCAACCGCCCCTAATTTTTTAGTAATAATTTATTATCAAATTTACGATTTCTTTTGAAAACTAGCTCGCACCCGCGTCGCCATAAAATATGTATACATGGTGTGCCTCTTGATTCTATTCCCATTTTCATAAACTTTTCAATAAGAAGGCATTTGTAAAAGATAATCAATAAAAGACCTTATGGTGTTTTTAAGAAAAAGGCAAAACCTATTTTCAAAATTGATGCTGAAAGCTTATCAACTTAAGTTAAGCCCACGTGGGCCAATTAAGAACAATTACATTAATAGGAACGTCATTGAAAACCAGGGATAAAGTTTCGTATGTCTTAACCTGAATCATGGATGTCCGCTAATTAATCGCAAAACTTCGTGAATGCATTAGCTGGGCGAACGCGCGATTACGTTATCCGTGTGAAGCTATTGATAATTACAAAACTTCTCTTTTCGTTGTTGTTTTTTCAGTTTGCTCGTTACCGGAAGAGCTCGTCCATCCCTGATATTGGTGATTTCCTCCTATTGGGGAAATTAAACTGTAACTGTTACTGATAAGATCATATTCATCAAGTTTCAACTTTCCATTTTAATTTTTACGAGGATAAAGGCTTCAAGAAAATGCGACATATGATTGACTAGAAGCCGAAATGCGTATAAATCGACTAAGAATTCTATATATAGTTGTATGCACGTATGCATTAGCACATAGTGGCCGAACAAATCAAAATTAAAATCATTGATGAAATAAAAAAATAAAAATAAATATTGAAAGCTTGTCTTTTAATCTAAAGTTAATTATAATAAGTTTCTTAGCTAGTGTGGGCATTAGCGTAGAGTCTAATTCAAGCTTGTTTGTTTCGCGGAAGTACGTCGATTATTTGGCATCAATTGGGCGTTATAAGTTCAAGCTCCACTTCTGATTGTAGCGACAAACACTAACAAATATGCTCACAGTAACCTGCTCACGTTAATGAGGAAGATCTACATTTTGTAGGAAAATCTATTTGTTACTTTTGCATTTCGAGGTACCAAAGCTGCTATTGTGTCACAGTTAATTTTATGATTATTATAATTAGTATAGGCAGAGAAATAAATTCCATCTAAGGCTATCGGCCTTATTGAAAACTCTGCTTCACTTGAGATTCGAACTCACGACTATGACCATTATCCTGTTGGTCGTCCGCTCAGGCGGATGATAGTTAAATTTAAAACGAATAACTATAGAGAATTGAAATATCGAAATTAATTGGTGAACGGTAGACTAAAATGCACTCTATGAAACATTGTTTATACTCCTTTCCTGGTCTCACAGAAAGGCTTCAAATAAGCCATTAACAAAAGCTCGTTTATTTTAATGCAAGAGTATAGGTTTTCCTTGGCGTTTACCGGCGCTTTGCTGGGACTTGTCTGCGTTTAAAATTCGCCAAGAATGGTTTACAGCAGCTTAGCAGCTACCCTTTATGAAGTCCATCAATTCAATATCATTATGCGAGTGTTTGTCTACATAAATAGCAAACTTCCTAAGACAAAAAGTTGATTTGTAAGCGCAGATGTCATTTAATATAATTTGTCTTCAAGTTCCAAACGGTGATGCAAAACACGAGGAAAATATTTTGAAGTATTACATTAAGAATAACTTGTTGATTGCATATAATTAACAATAAATTCAAACACTTCATCTTAATCATAGTGATGAAGCAATTGTTAAATTTTTACCGTATCCATGCACGCATTAACGGTGCGCACGCAACAAATTGCTGTTCCGTTTAAAAATAAGAGAAAGCGAAATATTTCACTATTTTTTATGTTTATCGTAAAAATAGCGTTAAACTGCAAGAGAGCAGCTGAACATTTTCACATTGTCATCATCACAGTCGGTAACTAAGGTACAACAAATTTCAATATATAAATAATAAATGAATGAAAAAAAAAAAAAAACGCTCGCCAAACACAAAAAGAAATTACATTTAGATCCAAAAGCCTAGATATAAATTTTGCATTAGTTCGGTCGGTCACTTGTCAATGACCATTCATTCGATTTTCCCTTCATTACCCATTGTATTTATAAAAAAGCGAAAAAATTTGTTTGCTTTAATTGAAAAGTATTTTAATATAATTTAACTGCTGTTAACCACGAAATGATAAAATAAAAAAAATAAAAATAAAAAATGCCTTATAATGAGTACATTCATACAAATCATAGGGGAGATAAGAATATCTTTTGCTTTTTTTTTTCTTTATTCCTTTGCCACCGCTTTTTTTGGGCGAAAGATAATAGAAAGGTAATGAATAAAAAAATACAAGACGAGTATATAAAAACTGATAACAGATAATGTAAGAAGTAAAGTAAGTTAAAGTAAAATGAATTTTTAGTTTGAAAATGAAAAATTCTGCCTATGATAACTTTCTAAAGAAAAGTATGGCCAACGCCAATAAAAGTGGAGACAACGGGGGTCACAATCCATACGCATGAGTATGAGTTGAATGGAAAAATACTCCTAGAGTGGATATGGGCAGCTGCCGGCCCGCAAGCCACATCCGACATGTTACGCTTAATACCTGAAATAGTTCAACTTATTCGCACATAGCAATGCCGCACATGGATTGTATCTGCGTTCGCGACCGGCTTTGTTATGTGGCGCTAATGCATTTAAGTATTTTTTGTTTTGTTCATTAGTCCATAAGATAAGCGATTTAAAAAGAAGGAAAACTGATGCGTAATACCGCCTTTTTAATATTTAGATCGACCACGTTCTGGTCCCTGCCGTGATGCGAAAATTAAAAATTGCCTGTTAATGAGAAAAGTTGCCCAACCGTGTCGTAAAAGCTTAATAATTTGCATCATGTGTTCCATAATATGAATCATATGAATCGTATAAAAGGAACTTATATCGAAAATTTTTACCCTTTGCTTCTTTCCGTGGTCGCATTACAATGAATTTCCTTAAGAGAGTCGTTGCGATAATTTTTTAAATTTCCGTTTATGACTTTCGACCTTGTGAAGATATTTCGCTCATCTTACTAAATGTTGGGCAAATCCATCTGCATGTTTAATTGAAAAATAGTCCCGATCGGTTTACTTTTTTAATACATCCACAATTAACGATAAAATATTAATTCCATTTTATTTCCAATTTATTTCTAATTTAGTTTCAATTGGGTGGAAAAACTGCTAATGTATGTTAGAATAAACCGATCGGGACTATTTCCAACCTTACATCCCTAATCGATCAAGAAATGTCAATGCCCACAACTTCAGGTTACTACCTTTTTTTACGACTCTAGCGAATCGACAAAAGTAAGGAATAAAATTGATCCTTTTTGTTAGACATAATCGTCCGCCTGGGTGGCCGCTTATGCAACGTACCCCGACTAACAACTGAATGGTCATAGTTTCCAATCTCAAATGAGATAAAATTTTCAATAAAGACGATGATGCTGGTGCTTAAAAACTTTAGCCTTAGAATGCATTTCTCTTGCCAAGATACCTCGAAAGCCAGACCACATCGGAAAAAAGTGAGCCGCCAAAAAGTTTTGATACATTCCATGCTGTATAATCTTTTCTTTCTGAAGTCGAAAATTGAAAAGGGTCCAAATTACGTAATCGATAGTTCTATTCTTAAAGCGTACTTGTCTAATCTAAGCGTTAGCGAAAGCGTTATGCTATTAAATTATTTTAACGTATGGACTTACGACGTCTGCCCGTACGCAAATATATCTGCCTGGGGACGTTATTGCTATAACATAATCCATTTCATAATTCAAATTCATACTCAGGTACTATGACCGCACTTTCACATTAACGTTAAACAGAACCGATTTAACTGAATAACGCAACTTGAAAATTGTTGCTCTGCCGAAAAGTGCTTTGCATATTTTCAGTTTTCAAAATTCTTTCAATTGTAAGCGAACCTATAGGCTGACTTTCCTGGAGGTAGGCCAATGTAATTTTTTCAAAAAATCATTTTCGTTTTTGAAAATGGTCAAAATATATACATTTTTTGTGCGGCAGCATACTCGCAATTGAAACTTTAAATGCGTTTTTATCGAAAAACGATTTTTGAAAACGTCATCGGTAATAGACGTCACAGTAATCCTAGACTTTTTAGCACCACGCAGACTGGGAACACCTCATTATTTTGCTCATTACTAATAAACTATAGCAAATAAGTGTACAAAATTTGGACCCGTATTTTAAGGGCGATGCTGTAGCCTCTTTTTTTATTTTTCCAAAATAACTTATTTTTACTACTTAAAGTTCTATGCTTAATAACCTTCCGGAATATTATTATTCTGTTATCTTTCTTTCTGCCACAGGGGCTTGACCTCCTTACATTAATTTAATGGTACTAAGAAGAAAAAATTCAAGGCTCAGTTTTTATAACCTGCCAACTCCTGCTAAGGACATACTAAACTTAGCAATCTGCTCCGAATTCTCTTTTAAATTGATCTTAGTCCTTCTGTCCGTCTGTCCCTGTAATAAAATGTTCAGCTTACAGATGAAATTTAGTGCATTAAGATGTTTTGGCCAAAGAGTAAACCCTGTTGAAGACAAATCGGATCGGACTAATTTCACGACTTCTCCCGTACAAGGCCCTATATGAAAAAAACTGCTTAAGTTAAACATCTTTGAACAAAAGCCGACGAAAAGTAGCATTTTGGTGTATTAAATGAATGTAGACTTTTTGGTGAATCGTAAAACGTAAAGAGATATCCGACAAAAATGATATACAACGCAAACGCCAAGCTTGAAAGAACCCTAAGCTCAAGTTGCTTTCTAACTAATTTATTAGAATACTGTGATCAGAAATGAGGTGAACTTTTTAATCATGGAACTCTTTTTTTTTTTTGTACGTTGGTGCTATTGTTTTTGACATCTATTTAATGTTTCATATTCACACACTACGCTTGTGTAGAGTTACAGGTATTTTTGCAAATGAGTTTTTCGTTTTTAATATGTCTCTGGAGCAATGATTACAGACAAAGCCAACTGAAACAGCAGCCCAATCGGACGAATATCGTGCAAAAGACGAGCTGAGATCGGAAAAATCAAGCTAAATTTGATCCAAAATCAAAGTCATGGTTAACAGTTTTCATCGATAATTGCGATATCTAGGACTAAAAATTCCTACCGTCGAGCAATAAATAATAAATAAATTTAAAAATGAAAAACTTAAATTGATCTTACTTTTTGAGCACAATAGTATCTAGCGCGGGACATATGTGGTAATATTGGACATATTTGGTAATCTTTACCAAAACCGTGTGAATGAAAGTGATGAAACTCTGAAATATTTATAAGAATTTGTCTTGTTTTCTTGTTTCATATGACAGCAACTATAAAAATAAAAATAAAAAATATTTGACAAAATCATTTTACATTTCTATAACCGTACGCGTATTAATATATTTTTAACTAATTTGTTTTGAAACTTGAGAAGATTTGAAATTATTAGCAATGTCTCAATTGAATATTCCTTACGGTGTGTTTACAAGCAAATCGCTGGACATGAACAATTTAAGTATCACATCATTGCACAAAATCGGACGAGATGCCAACGTAAGTAAATATTGTTTAAGATTAAGGCGAGATCTCTCAAATTCAAACCACAATCATGCATAGTTTCACATGCATATGTTAAATAACGTTCTGTATAATTGAAATAATTGATGGTGGACTTCATCCGAATGCAACCGAACTCTGACATAAAAACAGTACACAAACATACCGGTGGATTCCATCGATTACAAAAGGATGCAGAGTTTGTAGAACAATGTCCTTTGATTGTTTGCTCAAGTCATTTAAATTATGATTTTTTTTTCTTTCGTTCAAATCTCCCAAATTTTTTAATGCGATTCTGTGATAATTTTCTTCTTACACTTTGTTTTCATTTCTTGTAATTACTCTTGTAATTACTCTGGTCGGCAAAATATCCTCAATGGTTTGTTTGACAATTAAACTATGAAAAGGAACGTAAACTTTGCAACAAATCATTTTCTTTTATGTGATGTCCTGCCATGTATTTCTCCGTTTGTATTCCTTTATGCATTAAGTCAATTGATGCAATTTTTTAAAAACACTATTAAACCTATTTTGAGCTGGAACAATATCGAAAATGTGGCGTTTTCGTTTTTTTTTGGTTTTTTTTTTATATAACGGAGGCTCGCTTCAAACTGAATTAATGGATAAATTCGCATTTTAAGATATTTTAAGAATCGAAAGAAGATTTAGCCTTAAAAACGAAGAAGAGGCGAGTTCTTCAAGCTTGATTGAATTAGAGCCTAGACTGAGATCAATCGACTTACGCAGGGATTTATAGATCCAGAATGTTTTCAAAACAATTGAGTTAACTTTGAGCTGTACCCAATTATTCAGTGTTTTAAAAAGTTGTTTGCATGATCGGGACTTGTCAACAGTTCGCATTCACTTTTAGCTCCAAAAGGGGTGGACGAGTGTGATGAATTTATTTATAGCTTTATTTATTTATTTAAAAACACCATTAGCTAATACAGCCAAACACAAAATAAATTAATCAGATAAAATGAGCAAAAGTGATTATAAATTAGAGGTAAAATACTTGTACTAAATTCAGACTAACAAGCAAAGTTAAAACCCTCCACTTAAGTACCCAGAGTTAGATGTTAAATCAAGTAAATAATCGAAATGAACAATTCATTCTTTACAAGTATGTGAACAAGGTTAACGAGACATATCTATAAGATAACATTTACAATGAAAAGAATGAAATCACGGGAGTTAAAGATTCGCAGAATTGAGGAGTCATCTTAATAATGCAAATTAATCAAATCTGACTGCACATAATCGCTGTGATCGTCCACCGAAAATAAATAATAAAAGTCGTTAAACTATTTTCAAACAACCAGGAAAGGGGAAAAAGTTCATAATTACTCCTACACGGCACCAACTGAAGAGAGGTGAAATCTCTTGAGACTCTTGCAGGAACGTACTAAGATTGACTACGAAATATGGCCCTAACTAAGTTTCGGTAAAAACCCCATTCCAAGAACCAACCTTCTGTGTTGAAGAGTAGGTAAACGGATCAAAAGTAGACGCTGTTCGTAGAGAGGTAATGGTATCCCATCGTAATCCTCTCGAAGCAAACAAGAAAAATTGTTTGTGGACTCCTTCAACCAAATCAATGTAATAATTGTAGCTGGGAGACCAAATGACAATTACCTTTGGTAATATAAATCATCATCGTCATCAAATTCCTTTGACCACCTTTTAATGAGCCCAAAAGCAGATCAAGCGTCACTTGGAGATTAAATGTCAGTTTCGTATCAAAAACTACACAAAGATCATTAAATGACGACGCCTACTCCAAAGGCTCAAATCGATTGAGTGAGTGGACCAGCCTCGAAAGGAGCTTTAGTTTTAGAAAGAAAAGGATACCTTTAAGCTAAACTAAATTAGAATTAGATCCTAGACTGCAGTCAGTCGGCTTATGGAAGAATTTATCGATCCATAATGTTCTGAAACCAATTGGGTTAAATTTGAGCGGACCATGGTTTTAAACAGTTGTTTACCTCTTCTGGCCTTGTGAATTGGCTAAGTGAATTATATTCACTTTTATCTCTTAAGGGAGCAGACCATTGTAAATTTCCCGTAAACATAATGTCTAGCCGAACCAAGAAGGCTGAGCGATCTTTCGCAGATGCGGCAAAATTAATCAAAAATTTATCGTGTTGCACAGCATGTGTTAAACATTTAAAGCCATTTATCTTGAAACGCAGTTTTTGAAACCGGCAAGCAACATAAAATAAGGGGTACATCCATTTTGTCAAAGCCTTTTCAACGCCCGGAAAGAAGCTTCAGAGGTCCCACAGCACCAAGTTTTGTCCTTCTTTTTGTCTGTGTAATGCCTATTGTAAATGTTCTCCTGGCCACAAAAATGAAGCTATCAACTTCAAAGTTGGCAGAAACGTTGCAAGTTCTTGCACGTGGGTTGGTATTGAAAATGGTCCAAATTGCTCGAAGAACACGCTTACAATGCCACACAAAATTGCATAACTTCTGTTTTTCAAGAGGAATAGAAACTTCGTATATAAGAGAATATAGGTTTTTGGACTATTTCAAAGTGGAAGTGCACCTAAGCAAGTTTACCTATGCGTCTGCACAAGCGGGTGGTGTCTGTAACAAAACATTTTCCCATTCGCTACAGACATCGCCTAGAAACTTGCAAAAGAATTTGAAAATTACGCCTACAATGCCTACCTATATAACAAAAATCGAGAAAACTTTTGCTCCCTCTCTCTCTCTCTCTTACTTGTTACTTACGACCTACAACAGGAATACGATATAAATTTTCACAGAATTATTCTACAAATATAGGACAGCGATGGGTATAAAAAATTCGATCATTCGATCGATTCGAACCGCGTATAACTTTCTCGGCGGCTTTTAATTTGTATTTACATTTTACCACATTGTATGAAAGTTCGGACTACAGCCTGCAAAGGGGGGCGGAAACTAGGTACTGACCGACATTGTTGCAATGAAATTTCACACTCATCCAGGCTGTACGTAACTTGTGGAGCAAGAATATTGCACTGTCTCGTACTCTATTGTCATCAGTGATGACGATAAAAATTCTTCTCCAAGTTGATTTATTAAAAAGTTAATTCTAATTGATTTACAACGATTTTATAAAATTTTATAAAAATACGTACTAAAATTATTCCTACACAAAGATTTCGAACATACGTAGAAATTTAAAATCCGAAGTGTAAGCAGAAAATTTTATTTTAAACTTGGCACGAGTTCAATGGCTAATATTGTTGCGGTTTTGAATAAAAATACTTTTTGTATAAAAAGGAAAAATAATTAAATGAAATAAATTTTGTAAAAAATATTCCAACAAAATATTTTTTAGATGTCATGCTTCATATATATATATATAGAGAGATTTAGATATGCGAAGAAAGTATGTGTATATGTTTGCAGCTAAAGTTCTTTTTGATAAAACTTTACCCTTTCGAGGACTTTTTAACATGTACTTGGAATGCAAGCCCAATATTCAAGAATACCCCTAGCGAGACAATCGCTTGGACAGAGGTATCCGTAAAATTCTCTATGTTAGAAATAAAAGCTAATTTTTCAAGCGACAAGAATTTCAATAACTACCCACTCAACCTACTCACTCTCACACCATGCGCTGACCAATGTCGTAAGAAGTTACTTCTGTTCAAGCCGTAGTGATCTTAATTAATAACTTAAGCGTAGATTTCAGATATGTCTCCTGATCGCATAGGTGCTGTCTTTCTGTTGACAACGGCTCCTAAATTAGCAGCAAATAGTTCCAATAATTTTTGAAAACATTGTTAAATTTATTATTACTCGCTATAAAAGCACGCAATTTTGTTTCTACATGCGTAACGTCTCATTAAACATAAGATGCAAAAATTTAAAAGAAATTTCGTACTGTGTTCAACTAAGCGCACGTGCATGCTGAAACTAAATTGTCTTTAACAAGAAAAAAAAAGTAAAATAAAATAAAAAAAAACGTCTAATTTTATCTACTTAGCAATTTCCTAGATATTTTCTAATAGTGTGTAAACCCCGACTGACATCGTCAAGTATGCAATTTATAAATAATTTCTATGAGCATGTATGCACACACCAACTAATTATATTTAGAAATATATATGTAACGTATAGAGTAGCATAGATGGATATTTATAGTTTCAAGATAACTCTAAAGACTAAAAAGTATAGCAAAGAAAGAATTCTCTTCAGACGCACGTATGTACGTAGAAAAAGGTGTTGGCAAACCTACGTCAGGTGAAATAAAACTATTATAATAATATAATATAATAATAAAATATAAAATATAATAATATAATAATAAAACATATATTAATTAATTTACTAATTTCATCACTCCATTTGGAACTTTGAGAATTAGGGTTTGTGGTAATCTGTAAATTATTCTCGATCAGTAACAAATTCCGGAACAATTTAGACAAAATGTTCATCCACATGAGTAGCCGAGTGGGGAAAGCATCGCGACTAACAACTGATTGGCAGCGGGCTCAAATCTCAAGCAGAGCTTTCAATATAGGCGAGCATATCCGGCAGCGTTCAAACCCTTACTTTGTAAATTTATTTGCAAAATGTACAAAAAATGTCTCGCTTCAACGTAAATTGTAAATATTGAAACTTGAGATGAAAGCTAAATATTGAAGTCTTTTACTCTATCAGATTATTATCTACCTGAGTAGCCGTGTAGATAAGAATCGCGACTATCAAGTCAGTTTGATAGAGTTTTCATTGGTCATAGCTAAAGTGAGCGCTCATTCGTGCTGCCCTCAGAGTGCTGCCTACACCCACCAAGCTACGGCCACCGCCTCTCGACTTCTTTCTCTTTCTTCTATACTTTCTGACAGTCATCAACGAATAGGGTACATTCCCTAAGTGATAACATCATCTATTAGAGAAAAAATATAGTGATCTGAACTACTAACAAGCGCAAGTCTAAAGCTCATCCCTAGATGGACATCATTTTCTTAGGTCTTTCTTTCTTTCATAAAATTCGCAAAATTTATTGAACCAAGACGTTCTTTATAACTGCCTGCAAATATATGACGATAATAAAACGGGAATTAAGTCACTGTCACAATGGATGTCAAGTCATGTTATTTTGTCGGCCCATATTTCATGATATTTAAGTTTTCATAAAGTGTGAAGCATCGAAGCCGTCATCATTATGTTTTATTGCGACATTCATTTTAATTAATCGCCTTAAGGTAATTATTCTGCAATCATTTAGGATGCAGGATATATTTTAGAATCTTTTTATTCTATTTTCAACCTACTGCTCGGCATGGGATTCTAACTCGATATAGCAGCTTTGTAGTAAATAGTGGCGAATTGAGACTTCACATTATGTCTGAAACCATGTATAGCTTGTCCATAATAACTGAAAAACTACAAGAGAAAAGGCAAAATCCTGCACATATTTACAGTGTGTATCGATCCGAAATTTTGCATTTTGTAATATGTAATCGATCCAACCCGCCCACAATTAAAAAAAAAAAAAACCCAAACCTTTAATTGATTAGTTTAAACATCAAGTGTCCTAAATTCGCCCTGTGCCGACCCTGCTGCTTGTCTTTTTCTTCTCACTTAATTATGATGAATTTTTTATGATATAAACATTCCTCGCGTTTATGGCATTAAGATTTTTGCATTTTAATAAAAAACCTAATGAGTCATTTATTATAATAAATTAAGCTCAAAGAATATTTCGCAACATTTTATTATAACGAGACAACGGTCCATTTTTTTAGTTTACTTTTTTTTATTTCTCGAGTTATCTTATATGCTAACTATGAAGACATGAAAGTGTTACCAGTTCAGTTTCACTTTCATTTGCTTGAATAACATTCAAGCACAATCGACCTTGAACTTTGAATCCCACATATATAAATATATATATATATAGTTTTTACCGAATCGATACGTGAGATCACTTCTTTCAATATCATGAAACATCATGAACACTCGAGAACTGATACTAAGACTAAGAACAGTAGCGACTATCTCATCGCGAATCATAAGCATGTTCATGTCTCTAGTTTTTAATAGTTTTTAATAGTTTAAAAAAAGAATCCAACTTAGTTGTGGGGAATAAAGCAAATGGATAAAGCAATGAGATAACATAATCAAAGATAAATGAGATTTATATTTATTACTTACATCATAAAGCATTTCGTTTGTCCAATGCTTAAAATTCTTAGAAATATAAAGATGAACGATCTTTATAATAATGTTATCAAAAGGTAGAAGCAATTTAGATAGCGCAATATAGAGCTTTAGAAGATTGATTAAAATTTCAAAACTTGGCTGAAACTTGTTCTTAAGTTTTGGAAAAAAACAGCCAAATTATTCTATAGATTCGGTTACGGTTAAAGGAAATCAGGAAACTTTGAAATCTGTCTGTTAGTCTCATATATGTTTATATAAAATGTAATCTTTTCTTGAATGACTTCACTGAAGTTATAGTGATAGACGAGTGTATATATTAGGAGGACCCATAACTAATCAATTATTTTGCATTCATAGACAAAATGTTTTTTTGAAATGACATTTTTATTCTTTAATCGTTTATGTAATCACCGTCGTTTGCGATGACTTGTGGCCATCGTTCCTGCAAAAGTTCAACCCCCTTCTTGAAAAAGTGGGATGGACGTGTCTTAAAATATAACTCAAGGTGCGTTTGGACATCGGATAAGAAATTAAAATTTGTAGTTTGTAACGAATGCTCCAGTAACCTGAACAGACCGAACAGTCCAATGGTGCTAGGTCTGGAGAGTATGGAGGGTGCGGTAGACGTTCCCAGCCTAACTGCTTAATTTCTCTTGAGTAATCTTCGCTGCATGAGGACGGGCATTATCTTGTTGGAGAATCACACCTTTTCTGTTTGCTAAAGCTGGCCTTTTTTCTATGAGTGCAGACTGTAATCGTTATAATTGTTGACAATACAGGTCAGCAGTAACTGTCTCCCCAGGTTTCAATAATTCGTAATGCACTATACCGAAACAAACGCACCAAATACACAATAACACCTTCCTCGGGGATAGGGTTGGTTTAGGTCTCTCTAGGGGTTGGAAGAAGTCTCTCGTTTGCAGACAACCATTGTTTCGATCGCTTTATGTTACCATAACGGATCCGTTTCTCATCTCCAGTTACGATCCTATACAAAAATGGATCTCTGCTTAGTCTGGTGAGCATGAAATTATAAATTGTTCGCCGAAGATCTTTATTGGCCTTTGTACGGTGGACCAGGTATGCCCAAGGTTTGTTGATAGTTCCTGTATAGTTAACCTTGGATCGGACTCCATTAGAGATTTTAAGGCGTCGTTATAATTGAAATAAAATAATTGAGTAGTTATGGGTAGCCCTAATATTTTACTCCGACGATTGTCATTCTTTTGAACTTGAGGATTAGCGATCAGTGGGCTACTGATTCCTGAAAGTAAAGTTAATGCATGTCTAGCAAGAGCTAACGCTTGGATGCTCAACAATTCTTTTTCGGTTAACTCGAGTAAATCAAAAGCCGCGCTCGACATAATGCCGTCATTCTTATTATTAAAATATCTGATACGTATATTGAATTCGTGGCGTTTACGTGATGTCTTGGAGTAACATTCGATAAAAATCTTGACTTTAACTTACATGTGGATACCATTAATACAAAGGTTTGTCTGACTTTGCGAAGACTCTACAATCTTAATTTTTACCTATCAACAGCGCTCCACCTATCGCTCGCACTCTTTTAATGTTATATATTGATTCTTGTATTGAAGCGATCACCGGATGTTGTCTATATAATCTTGCTAAAGTAAGATTAACCATTCATAGGGTTGGCGCGGTTTATCTATTACATCCGTCTCAGAGATTATGTGTCCTCTTATCTGTTCCTGGGCCGCCGGTGGCAATTTAGCAGATCTAGTAGGAATGCCCGAATAGTCATTCTCCTGGTTGTACGCTGCGCTGGTCGCTGGAACCATCTTTCGCTACATCTTAAAACTCTCTTAACGCAGGGGTCAGCGCCTTTATGCAGTTAATTAGTTACTTTGAATAATCCATGTTACACAATTGGCAATGGTCTCCTATTTATAATAGATTTTTTCTTTCTTTACAAGCGTTGTAGCGGATTCAGAAGTTTAATTACTTAAGCTTAAATTGCGTAACTATGTAAGATCTTCGCTTTTATAAGCCATATAGTTACGAAATAAATAAATAAATTTAAAAAAAAAAAACAAATATACATACATATATAGAATTATCTATGCTTTTTATGTATATATGTTAAGCTTATTACCCTTTCTCTGCAGTAGATGAGGGATGTCTGCATATATTACGTTATAACAATAGCTTAGACGCAGCAAAAAATCTTTGCTTTTCTTTCGAACGTATAATGTTAGGATTTAAGCAATGCGCTGCTTACGCTCACATAAGGTGTTACGCTTAAGGCGTTATGATTTTTTTACAAAAAAAAAAAAAATTCGTTTCCTTGCAGCACGAAACATATAAATATGCTCCAGAAATCAATAAGCAAAAGGTAAATGATCCGATTTTTGCCAAGGCAAGTGTTTATATAAGTATGTACAACTTCTTCCTCGACTTAGTGCTAAAAGTGCTTGAGGGAAAATTTACTCCAATTCAATGAATTAATTGCATTACAAAAACATTATACACTTCTCACATATTCGGCAATTGAAAAAGTCATTGACTTTGAGATTCTTATGATGATGGTCAGCGGTTTTAATATCCATTGTACGATTGTTACAAGCGATATTAAACGTTCAATATATACCGTTTTGCCATACATTATCATTAGAGAAGAAAAGAATAAAAATTAGCAAAGAATAGAAAAAGAGAGGAGAGCAAAGGCATAGCAAAGTAGTTTATATTTACAGACCCTAAGCGTGATGATACTAAATGCGCAATTGTATATAGTATACACACATACATCTATATAAAACCTATATACACAATATATTAAGAGTGCAAGATATTGGCTGTCAGCGTTTACGTGTGAGTCTGTTTAATGGATACATGAAATGAATAAAAAAGAATAGATGGCGTTTGGAGGGGGCCTGACTTTTTTTGTTACAAATTGCAATAAATTTCGCAGTTTGTTAAAAAAGCATTAGGAAAGCAGCTCAGTTGTAGTTCCGCGTGTTGAAAATGACGCAGTGTTTCCTCGTTCTTGTGCACGAAACAACGTGTTACATGATTGACAATAGATCGGAGGGACAGAGAGAGAGAAAAAAATAAAGAGAGAGTGAGAGAGAGAGAGAGAGAGAGAGAGAGAGAGAGTTTTATGCTAAGCTTAGTTTACATTCATAAAGATTGTGTATAAGAAAAACGTAACTATTTTTAGAGAAGCAAAGCAAACAAAAAGACATACCCAATAAGCCACACGTATCAGCAGTTGAAGAAGTAATATCTGAAATGATGCAGTTTTCTATAATCCATAAACAGTTGACATGCATGCTTGATACAATGTAAGGGTAGAGTTATATACTCCTATAGCAGCAAGCATATTGAGTCTACATATTTGTTACGATCTAAAGTCATGATTGAGCAATCAATGGACTAATCAAACTATTTTGGCTTATAGCCGGCCTTCTATCTTCTCCCACTGCGTTAATTCCAACTTATTTCTGTTTGAATTGGACAACTTGGTATGCTAGCCGACGGTTTTCTAACCTTTTGTCCCGAAACTAAGTAAATTTATTGAATTAATTATTTCCTATAATTTTCCTGGTATTCTGGTCTTGCAACTAGCAGTTGAGTTCATTTTTTTCACTAAATTAAAATGAAAATTATATTCTTCTACACATTCAATGTATGAAAAGAAAAGCAAAAGTGTATATAAATTTCTATATTCAAAAATATATGTACATGTATGGGAGCGAAGGCGAACACAAAGAATACGTTTATAACTAAAGCAAATTTAATTTTAAAAATCTTTAAGAAATTTTAGGGTTCATTCACATTAGAGAATCAATAAAGATTTTACACAAAGGTAATGAGAAGAGACTCTGCCTGGCTTCGAGCGAATCTTCATCAAGCTTCAATTAGACTTGAAAAAGAAAATCTACTAGAGTTATTGTGCCATACGATTCTGAAACTTTGAACGCATAGAGCGCAAACGTAATAAAATATATATACTACTTCCTATCCATCTGTCTGTCTCTCCGACAGTTGAAAATACAGTTGCGATTCACGACGTTTTGTTTAGTACAATGAATTTAGTCTTAAAATGTTTTCAGTTTAGTCAGTTACGTCAAAAAATCGAGAGAATATCAGCATAACATATTGGGTTGTTCGGAAAATTAACTCCTCCTTTTTTTTTGTTGCTCAAAATAAATAATCAAAGAGTTTTACGCGCATGAATTCGTAGCAATCTCCCGAGTTGTTATTCAACGGTTTGCATCAATGAATGGTTTTGGGTTTGAAGTTATTGGTTTCAACTGGCCTTCCAGAACTGAATGCATCTTCAACGGAACGAAATCTTGTGACACACTTTTGGCACTGGAGTTGCGGGAGCACATTTACCTTTTTAATAGTAAAAAACTGAAACATACTGAAAATATTGCTTTCAATTTTCCATAATTGACAGAGCACCGAGCACAAGGTATTGTTTGGAATCGAATAAACCTATTCATAAACACGCCTCCCTATATCAGCTCTCAAAATATGTGGCATCAATGCGGTCTAAATGTAAATTTGGCTACGAGAAAATGCCATTTCATCCTCTTCAAAAACAAAAAACAAATTCGAAACGATTTTTCGAACAACCCATTAGCAGAAAGTCTTCTCAATCCTTAAGCATTCTTCCTTTTGCAACAGTCGTTACTGCCTAATCATAATTACCTAAAAGTTTGCATTTAAAAAGAGTGACATTATATAACTTAAATTACTGTTACGCTTACGCAGATCTTTACGCTTAATACGTTGTCGTAAGTTTTAACAGCAACAACATTCAAAACATAAAAGCGTAACCAAAAAATTTTATACTTGTTTTAAATGAAGCTTTATCTCCTCTCTTTTGTGTTATTTTTATCCTACGCCGAGTCCTTAGATGATCTTGTACCCGATCTTGCTAACAAGTGCAAGATTAGTAAGTTTGGTATGTAGCTTACAAATAAGGTGTTTTTTTTTTTTTTTGCAGGATTAATAGGTTCATTTTTGCACTGAACATTTCGACGACTCTAAAAAATATTTATACCAAATTCTAAATCAACCTTCTAACTATACCATGTGTACAATATCTAGCGCTTTTCGAAGGGCATTCGTGTTCAATGAGGCCGGCCTTCGCTTACAAATTAATAAAAGATCAGTTTTTATTCTCCCGCAACATATTACGTATATTGAAAAAATATTTCCTACTAACGTTTAACAAACACATTAAAACTTGTAACGAATAAAGGAATTTGTAGGTGTTCGTCTGGTAGTAGACCTCGAAACTGAATTTTCTCTCGAGCGAAAATGAGTTTTTCAAATTTCTTGAAAATATTCATTCTTTAAAAGAAAAAGTACGACTTCATTTAAATAAGCGAAATCAAATAGCGCAGTTTTCCATTATTTACGCTATTTACAGAAACATTTACGTGTACGTAATAAATTGATAGAGGAAAAGTTGGCGCTTTTATATCCAATACATATAACCCACATTTCTAAATGAGGAGAGACGACTTATACGTTTTTAATAGAGTGCAATTTGTAACAAAAGATAAGAGAGAAATTATCTTCGGGTTTGGTCGAAGCTTTTCTTAAGTAATCACCATATCATTACACATAGGCGGGGGATTGTAGTATGATCTCGAGAATTCGGAAAGTATGGATCTGATGATAACGAATGAATGGGTCCATGACCGACCACAAAGATTCTTATCATTTCAGAATCGATAGAAATCTTCTAAGGGTGCTTTATACGACATGTATTGTAAATGTTGCAAATCGTATATCAATGATGTTATATCCAGTCGCTATAAATGCATAGATTGTTATACTTATTATAATAAACTGAAAACATCAAACAGTCGCACAATCAAGCGATAAACATCAACAATAACAAACAAAATAAAAACGTCAACAGCAACTGCAGCAGTCAATACGAACAAACAATAAAAAAAAAAAACGAAATAATAACAACAATAAGAATAAGAATCAGAATACAAAAAAAAAAAGACTCATAATAAGGGAAAAAGAATGAGCAAATGAGCAAACGACGAGTATGTCAAATAAGCAGAAATAAAAATGTGCTAAAGCGAAAATGAGGCGGCGAGGGTTGGGGAGACTTGTATTTGATTGCTTACGTTAAGGTAGATAATGGCCATGAACTTGAGTTTGTCTACACAGAAATGAAAAACCACAAATTTAGAATATGAGAACAACTTTCGACTCAGACCGAATTATTACTACGCAACAGCATTACATTACATTACATTACATTACATTACAAGCTAACGTGAGCTTGTAATACGTTTCCAGGTGGTTTTTTTTTTTTAAATAAGCTTGCACCATAATTAGAGACAAAACTGATCATAGATTAATGAGTTGGAAATATTAAGACTTTAAGAATAATGCTTCCGTGGAAATTAGGCGCAATTAAGATAATCTTCAACAGAATCTTTGTAGTTTATCATCAAGTTAATGGAAATTGAGGAAGGTTTATGTGAATCAACACGCACGCACTCAATGAGTCGCAAACCGAATGTCGAACTTTATATACCTGCACAATGACTTGTCTAATAAACGTAATTGGGTAGAAAAACAATGGAAAAGCAAAATATAGTAAAATGAAGCACAAAATAAAACGAAGAAAAAGACAAAAGAATAATTAACTTAAACGTTAAAAATTAAAGGTCAGTTACGGAATACAGAGGTGGCGCTTAACTTAATAAAATGTAGCCTCCTCCTGTCCGTACGCAGTTTTTCCCTAAATACAATTGCTGTGCATGGAACTCGGTTCACTATTTACTGGTATCCTCTTTACCATTTTTAAAGATACCGACCAACCTAACTACTTACTACCACCTGCCTGTTTAGTGTACTTATCCTACCACCATTCTATCGTCTATCTAACTATCCACGTGCATGGAACGCTCTTCTCTGAAATCTGGTTTTTGCCTTTTTTTGCTTTAAAAGATACCAACTAGCACTCTTCAGCGAATAAAACTCTTCATTGGATGATAATCGCAGAATGTGTTACATGCTTTCATAATTGTTGTCAATCTTCATGTCCCCCAACGCCATATTATAATGTACTTGCCGTTTAGCCAGTCCGTTGGCTTACTTGTTGTACACGTTCTTACGATCTTGCTTAACGAAAGAGATGAATGCCGTGAATTTTTCTTTGCATGTGAAAGTATTGGTTAAAAACCACGCCTACCTATTACGCCAAACCATTACATAAAATTGTCATGCGAAGCAAAAAGGCCTGAAATTTGCATCGCCTACAACTCCAGCCACTTTTTCGTTACAGGAATTTTTCTCACATTCACATTCACAGCATTTCTTTGCAAACAACAGTTTCAATCTTCAACGCGTCTGCAAACACAATGATTGTGCCCAAACACTGACTTGGCACATTTCATGGATTATTTATATAATTATCTTGACCTACAGTCATGCGTGTATGCATGATTCACGCTTATATGGCATTCGAACACTTGTTACACTTTATTTACCAAACACATTACTTATGCAAATAATGCCACACTTTTGCAAATTAAAATTAATTCGTTATGTTTCAGTCGAGTTTCAGTCTCACAATCTTAATAGAGAACACAAGTGCATGTTATTATCGGGACAATATTGAAACGATATTGAACGCTTGTTATGAAATAATTGGTAAATATTTTTATCAAATTCAAAACTTACCTTCCAGCCCGCACTGCTATTCGAATCACCTTTGTCCTTAAAATATGGTACATTCTGTACCATCCATTCGTATATTTGACTCAACGTTAAACGCTTATCCGCTGCAGAACCAATGGCGTGTGTTATGAGATCAGCATAGGATAAATTACCCCAAGCGTTCCGACGTGATGAGTTCTTCTTAGCGGCATTTACATTTTGTGTAGTTTGCTGTGGATCTAATAATAATTGTAAAAAAGCGCTAGATTAAAACATTTTTTAATCAATTTATGTGCTTATAGAGACTTACCGCTACCAGTTAACTGCTGGTTACTAGCTTTTGTGCTGTCCAATTCGTCAGGCGGGTCCATGAAATTTTCAGGACGTGGACATGGCCACGTATTCGATCTAGCCCTTGTTTGAGGCTCGAAACTACCATCGTGCAATTCGGCCACTAAATCCATATGTAATGCGTTATTATCCGAACGCGGCGGCGTTGGCCAATCATGGGCAAAGCCTTCCATAATAACGGCGTACGGATCGTTTAATAATTGCAGTTTTGCTGATTTTATGATATCGATTCCAAACAAAGTAAATTAATTTACTACACCGAACACACACACAGCCAAATTTGTATCTGTAAGGATATTTTCATTATATTCTTTTACGCAAAGTATATGATATAAGGTGTTAGAAAGTTTGTAAGTGTTCAATCATTCTTTGAAACGTGTGGGGAAATATAATAAAGAAAACGAACCTGTGCACAAAGTTGGGCGTAAATCTCTTGGTGTTAATTAATTACACTATTTGGAGAAGGAAAGAATTTTTCTGAAACTTCTCATCTCAGGGACTTCGTAAAGCGCAAATATTTTTAAAGAACATCATATTTAAAACCAAGATTGCCCATACACATGCCCATAATGGCGAAAAAAAGTAAGAAATAAGAAAATAAAAATTTTTCTGTTTTATTAGAATAATCAGCCATAGCTATGGCAAATGTAATAAATGCATGTCTAAGCCTTTCTCCTGCCTAGACGGATAACGGACAGAATGGCTGGACAATTATAAAAAAAAAATGTAGATTTGAAATATACTTCAATACGATACGGAGTATATTCAATACGATTCAAACGATTATCCATACCAATGCCAACCATTATCTATTTAGGATTTATGTCAAAGCGAATATAATTTTCTTACTCGTATGTCTTGTGTTCACGACTGACCACTTTTGATATACGACCTACGACTTGAAGAAATTCTTTTTGCATTCGACTTTTTTTCCTTTTTTGGCTTTTAATTTTCCGTTCTGAATGCAAGCAATGCGACCACGTTATCATTCGAAGTCTTACATTAATCTAGTTCTACTTTTATGGAAATATTGTTTCTGTTATTTAAAATCTAGTACGTCTGAAAAAGACACATTCGTCTTAACCCATATTTCAACACTAGAACTACAGAGTACGTCATTTTGATTCGTTTTAATTTTCAAATTTCAAAAACTATCTATCTACTAAAAGACGTAATATTGATCGCCTATTTTGGTCCATTTGTCACAGCCGCAATGAAGAAGACAGAAATGTGAAGTTTGGCATAGACACTTGGTGATCCATTAAGAGTGTAAGGTTGTAAATTGGGCGATTTATTTATATGCACGTTCGCAATACGGAAGAAACTGAAAGAACCTCGGAAAAAGGCTTATGTTTTCCATAACCGATGTTCATCGGGATCACCTTCATATTCAGTCAGAAATAGACTTCATCGGCTTATTAATATGCCGCTTATAATAGGCGATAAAATTTGATTTCCAATTTATTTCTAATTTATTTTCCATTAATTTTAAACACATTAGCATTATTTCCACCCAACTGAAAATAAATTGAGAATAAATTTGAAATGAAGTGAATTTGAAATTTTACCGTTAATTGTGCATGCATTTGTAAGCCGGTCGGAACCATTTTCAGATCAACCATGCATATGATTTCGAAGAACAGACTGCAACCACTTTTTTAGCACTGGATTTTTAATCAATCAAACTATGCTTGTTATAAATCTCGGCTTCCCAACTTCACTTTTGCGACTGTCCACGAAAATAGGGAATGAAAATGCTTTCTTTTCGTAAAAATGGATATACGCGAACCGTCGGTTGTGCATGATTTCAAGGAAGCAAAGATGCCAGTAGATTGATTGAAACAATTTCAGCTTGAACTTTTAAGCACTACAACTCTCCTTACAAATACTTCAATGAAATTTGAGATACAGATCTGATATGAGTCGTACACCATGGGAAGAAGGCATATTTAAGTTTTGGGTTGTTTTTTTTCTTTAAAGTTTCAGCTTTTCAACTGCTATAGGCAATCGGATTTGCGAAACAAATGAACTTTGCATCTTAAGCCGATTGAAAACGAACATATTTGTCGTTATTTGTTAGTTTAACCGAGATCGTAAAATTACGATATTCCTATTCTTCGGCACGAGGCATAAAAATTAGTATTAAAAATGTTTAAGGCGACGATTTTTTGTTTGTTATAGATTGCGATGAAAGGTGAATTCCGATTATACAATAATTGTCAGACAGAAAGGAAGAAATATTTAGCGCTCTTGTCGCTATTAATTTCAATTCGTTCTCTTCCCTTTCTGTGTTTATACAAATTCAGTCGCCCTCTGTCGCCCTCCCTTTCTCTTTCTCTCTCTCTCTCTCTCTCTCTCTTGTATAGTACATTTAATTCTATAAACATTTTTTAAACCAGTTGATTTTAATTCTCTTAACAATTTCTAGTCTGTCAAAATGCAAAAAAAAAAAAAATTTTAAATTAAAATAATTTTAAAATTAATTTATTTATACACATTATCATTAGTATAGTCAGTGGGCGAAAGCAAGTGATATACTAACTTGGTCACTCTGTTCGTGCATTTAAAGTCATTATGTCTATTCGCGGCTAACGTACAATTCTGAGTTGATGTAACGGAGTTAGTCTGTCCTTGCGGTTATCTTTTC
Source organism: Glossina austeni (assembly GCA_000688735.1). Classification (NCBI taxonomy): domain Eukaryota; kingdom Metazoa; phylum Arthropoda; class Insecta; order Diptera; family Glossinidae; genus Glossina; species Glossina austeni. The sequence continues at coordinate 50,488 of JMRR01017818.1, forward strand.
GGGATACATGACCTGGGCTACAGACATATGCGGGCTAAGAGCTTTCAAGTCAATTGCAAATAAAATTTTTTGAGGCGCATTGGAATACTGTGCAGTATTTTTACCAAAACCCATGCACCTTTAATCAATTGAAAGAACAGAAACAATAAAAGGTATTTAAGGTCAGGGATGGGGGCATGGGGGTATCCAAGATTCGCTCCGAAATGCATACATAGCCTCCTTACTTGTTTTCATTATATTACGTTCCAACATTTATACTCTTGTACGTGTATATGTAAATGCCCAGCTTTAAAGTCAGCCATAAATTATCAGCATGGAAAATTTTTTACACAATTATAATATATATTTAAATAAATTTACATGTGTTGAACACTTCTCCGATTATATTAATTTTCTATTTCAATTATATATATATAAAAAAAAAATGTCGAAATGACCTTTTGTGTATGTATAGCAGTGACAAAAATTAAAAATAAAACGAGAGCATTGAGAGAATGCATTTGAGTCCAAAAGAACTCAAGGCATACGTAAGTATTCGCACAGGCATTCATTTTTTCTGATTCATGCACGACCTCCTCTTAGTAACGAACCACTTTGGGTTTCCTTTCTTTGATGTTGAGATAATTTACTTCTAGTTAGCCTTAATTAATAACCTCTTCATTTGCAACCTATATATTTGGAAGCATTAGAATTATCCCGACAAATGAATAGTTGAACGTCCTGTGTATATGCATGGGAACGGAGAGGATAATTCCCTTTACGCGCGACTGTTGATGATGATTCGAATAGATCGATTAGGCGTGAACCTTGCTTTTCGTTAGATAAAAAGTTAATGTAAAGCCGTTGTTAATATTTTAGAAAGATTTCAATACAAAAACCAAAAATTTGTATTGGAATCTATTCTCTACCGTGAGAAATGAAATCTAAATGAAATCTAAATGTATCAAATTTCACGCTTATCTCCGCGTCCAGCAGTCTATCATCATCAGAAATCTGAACGTTGTAGTGTGTTTGTTTCATGTAAAAATGTAATAATGTTCGCCTCATTACAACTGCGTCAAAAACAATTAAATAATATCTAGCAGTGTTTGTTAATGTCCGCAACGACGTTTCAGAAGCGCTTTCACGGCGTGTCTAAAAATCCCCAGAACAACATATGAATTCTAAATCGTTTGCAAAAAATAATTTACATAACTTTCCAATAAAACCTAAAGTCGTAAATGTTTCTGGATGACACTTAGAAAAATCGCAACGAAAGGTCATTCATTGGCATCTACGCTTCCTATCTGCAAACACACACATAGCCAACAAACAAATGCACGCACACACGTAATCGTTTGCTACTGATGATAGCAGTGTACACATCAACAAATATATACGACACAAAAGGAACGAGAGATAATGACGACAAACATATGACCGCAAAATCAAAACATTAATGAAAACTAAAATAAACAATGTTTACAAAAGAGACACACAATAAAAACACATGAGAAGAAGAAGACACAAAACAAAAATGAAAAAATTATTTCTTACTATCAGTGCTAATACCATTGAAAATTCTGTTTGTCTGATTACTAGAAGACTAGTGCATTGTTCGAACGTTTACGCTTTAATGAGGCAACAACAAATGTCTGGGAATGCAAAGAGCGCGATTGCAAATCTCCGCTCCGGGCACCACCAATAACTGCAAAAAAAAGTAGGCGTTAAACTAGATTAACGCGAGCTGCACTTTCAAAAATAAGTGCGACATAGTAACACAGTATTTAAACGCAGGGTTCTTAACTGGTTGCGGTATTCTGATCTGCTCTAATCTGATTACGTTTTCAATAAAAGCTCTCCTTCAAATAGAGATAGACATAATTAGAAAAACTGTATCGCCCCTGCCTCCACGCTGTATACTGAGGCGCAATTTTTCCCATAAGCAATTATTCTTGGAGAAAAAAATGGATTAAACCGAATCCCTGTAATGCGTTCGCTACCAAACATCACATATGTATATGGAACACGACCGTTTTTTACGACAGCCCAAAGACGCATTAGAGATTCTTTGGGACAACTTATTAAAACTTGTTGAATTGTATTGTTTATTGAACTGAATTGTTCAGTTCTAAAATGGACCAGCGTCATATAATTGTGTCACCTCGACAAAAAAAAGTTTTTTAAATGCTGTAAATATACATGTGTGCGAAAAATCTATTATAATTGATGTCATACAGGGGATGCATGCTATTCGTGTAACAGGGTCGCTGTTAGAAGGAAGAGAGGAAAGAGAAAGAAATGGATAGTTGGTGGCCGCATCTTAATCCATATGTGTCCAATCGACTGATCCCTCGCTATAACTACGAGTAAAAACACTATACCGTACTTGCGTTTTGGACCCGCGAGCACTGACTTGGTAGCCGCGGTTCTTATCTCCGAGGTATCTCCGGCGGAGAAGGATGTTTTTCCGAGAAGATCCTTTAAGTACACGGAGTTTAAGCACAGTATTCACATTGAAGAACCCCTGTTATCACCTCAATGCTGCATCTCTATATAAATTTTAACGGAACCTACACTGCCGCAATGCAAGGGAAAGACTGTTTATATGACACAACTGATCAATGAACAGTTAATATTATTTCATTTTTTTCTAACTGATCAGACAAAATCCGAGCAGATTTACAAAAAAAGAAATATTCGAACGGCTAAGATTAATTTTTTAACAATTTTGCATATGCTTGTGGACACATATTGAAAATGAAAGGAAATGAAAACTTGACTATTGAAATGAGACGTGTATGATTATTAGGAAACTTTCTTGTGCTCCTAATTGAGTTAAGTAGATAAAAATGGCAATCTCCTCAGTTTTTTTTTCATTTTAAGGTTTAAGGTTTTGTTCCATCTATAAAACTAAGTATTTCTTGCCCGTTTCTTCTTTAACGTACTCAAAAGTCTTTAAAAAAATTTCAGAGAAATAGACGATCATTTTTCATTAGCACCGGGGTAACGGGTCGTTGCAGGATAAGTTTACTTAGATAAAAATAACTGTTTAAATAAAAGCTTACCACTTGAAACAGTTGTGCGTGCACTTTTTGCTAAAGTCAGCAGAGATGATTGTAAAAAATTATAGTCACTGGATGATAATTATTTATGGCGCTTGTTAACAGGTTCACTTTTGCAGTTCACTTAAAAGTTTAATTATTTCTTATTGCTAAGACTTTTCTTTTTTTTTTTTTTACTTTTTATTTAACGTAAACTTTAGTCTCTCTTTTTTCGTCGTTATAGTTCAAATTCTACTTTTTGTTTCTGTAAAACGAATTTTAAATTATTAAAGTAAAAGTCCACAATATTTTTCGGCGAATTTGTTTTCTATTGGCGTGGAAAACATTCGGTAATGACTTGATCGCATAATAATGCTTTCACAGAAGATATTTCTTTGTTTTAATTAAAATTTTCTCTTTAGCCCTTTTTCTTACGCATCCAGAGAAAACTAGTTGTTACTGTTATCTTATGTATGCACTTGTGTTTAAAAAACAAAAAAAATGAAAGAAAGGCACAAGAATCGAAAAAATTTTTATATTTTGTTTTTTAGTTTAGTTATGTATATGCCATTTAAGATCACGCACTTTAATAATTATAAAAAATTATAGTTGTATACAGAACAGAACAGAAAGATTTAATTAATTTACTCATAGGTGAACTCGTGAGTACTTATGATCGACATGTGAATGTCTCGCAAATGCGAGAAAAAGTATGAAATTAAACCTAAGGGGAAAAAAGTACATAATACTCCTAAGAAAACGGAACCTGGGATTATCCGTTGCTTAGGTAAATACATACACATTGCGATTAAAAACATTTTATCATTTTCAAATTTTCCGGTTTTCTAAAGCTGCTTTATTCTTTGAGCATTTGTAATATTGTTTTATGTTAGAGCGCGACTATCTCCAAACAAAATCATTTTGTTTGGTTTATCAATATTGAAGGCGCCAACTTTTGTTATCAATTTTTCCAATTTTAAAAATTCCAACAATGAAAAGATGGCCAGAAGTACGGACATAAATATAACACATAATTGACGATGAATGTCTTGTGTCCAAAGATTTCTCACATGTTACAAACGGAATCAAAAATATTAATATATTAACCTTTTTAGGTAACAGATATTAAAACTGTATGCGCGGAAAATATTGAAGGTAGGTATTTCTATATAAAGCTGATGTCGGTGTATGTTAGAGAATGTTAAGTGTTAAGTGATAATAGAAACAAAATAAATTAAAACGCAAGAGGCAGATCAACTACGCTATTCTCATTTCTAACAGTTTGAATTTCTCTTTTAGTCGTACATAACTCTCTCAATCTCAGTGTTGTTGTTTTTTTTTGTCTTTTATACAACCGTTTCTATTCTGCTTCACTAAACGTTTACAGCTTTGAGGAAAAAATTATTATTTAGTTATTCATTTTTTTGCTTTTTAATAAGCAAAATGATCGTGCACTCTGCAAACGAGTCTATCACGTAACTCTATAAGAGTTGAGATTAAAAATAATATGTATGCACATATACAAATAATTTAACGAGGAAAAGAGACAAAGTAGATTAAGCACAGACTAATCGGATTATTATATACAATCAAAGCAAAGCGTATATGTTCAATTATTAACTCTTTTTCTCTGTTAGGAATTCATTTAAATATCACTTCGAGACACTTCATTTCATACGTTTCCTTTTCATGTTTTTTTTTTTTAATTTTTTTTATTATGATTTCGATGATCACATTTGAGCGTTATTTTGCATTGACCATGTGTTAGTACTTATATGCATATTACGTATGAAACAAACTGTTCTTCTACATTTTTGTCACCACACCTTTTTCTCTAACATCGCAAAATATCTCGTTAATATGTGTCTTATATATGCACGCAAAAAAAAAAAAAGGAAAAAATGCATTCCGATCGTGCTATCACTGTGTAGAGGTCTGCGGTTATTTATTTTGATTATAAATGTTCTAAAAAAAAAGTCTGCTTTGCATACACATCTCCAAACGTAAAAAAAAATATATCGTTTTATTTTTGTATCTCTTTCCGATTTACGTAAAACATTTAAAATGCCAAAGACTTTCGTTCATTTATTTTGAAACGCAACAAACGACCTCGTGGCTTTGAAACTTGAAATATTTAACACAGATTCTACCTGCTCTTTAGTTGAGTGCTTACTACTTACTGACTGAAACGATGCCGCAATACAATCAACACGATTTAGTGGCGGCTGTTCATTCTATGCTCTCTACTCGTTTGTCTTGTAAGTTGTCGTTCGTTCGTTAGTTAGTTAGTAGTAATTATATGAGCTTGTAGATAGCTGCGTGTAATCGTCAGTCGCCCCAACAAGAGCATATAAACTGCACACCCGATTTAACAGCAATTTTACGAAGAGACAAGACCACCTAAAAAATGCGGTACAATGAGCTCGCGTATATAGCCAGAATGCTTACGAACGCATCAATGGTATATATGCTCACATACATACATTCATACATACATTTATACATATAAACGCTAAACATCGAAAGTTATCGTATCGACAAATGTATTCAAAGAGATTTCTTTAGCATGTTTGTTAATATTGCTTTTTTTTCTCTTACTCTCTACGAGTAAGCAGAGATTGTTCATAATCTCATTCCACTTCAGCTTGACTTGCGCTTAGCCTCATTTGAATAGAAAAAGGGGACACTTTTTACTAATACGAAGAAAACTTGATAATATATAAAATTCTCTTTAACATTTCGTTTGATTTGCTTTTTATTCGTTTCACTTTTTCGCCAAAAGAGAAAATTTATAATTTACGTTTTAAGACATTGTGCCAACATGAGAACAACAATGTTTACATTTTGTGATTGCTAAGAATTTGTATACATTTCATACGTAATAAACATGCGTATATATCAAATAACCCTTTAACCGTTTCGAAGTAAACACTATTTCGCCTAAACACTTGGCTAATAATTACAAAAGCTAAGAATTTTGATAGTTCCAACTACGCGTGGTGCATTAGAAAAGATATACACATATATCTTAAATAGAATATTTTTTTACCGCATATCGTCGCGAATAGTAAAAGTTGTTATTATACATACACGTTTTCATTTTTTCATTATTAAAATTTTCTACATTCCTTAAATTTGCCTTACATCGCCACTTATGAGCGAACAGCTTTTATTATGACACGCAAATGCATTTCATGTTAATATAAACCCAATGGACAATAATTTACTCACTTTAGTCGGAAGCTACCTCCGCTACACTTTAGCTTTATGTTGAAATTTTAATTGATATGCCGATATGCCTTCCGAAATACCTTTGCGAGGACTAATATAACTTCGGGAATAAGAAACTCAAATAGCTGACCGATACAATATGGAAATAAATGCAAATTGAAATTTTCCAAGAAATAATATGGAATTTCCATAGTCTTCTTTTACAGGATAAACATTCAAGTCATAAATGTATTTATAACAATATATTGTGTTTACACGATGGATAAGTTCTAAGAAAAACAAAAAAAAAAGAATGGTATAAGAATGTTGAAAATATGCTACACAGGTATTAAACTATGAAATTCCGGCTTATACCACCATAATCTCTTCATCTTAATATGTTAAAGATCATCTACTGATATTTACATTTCTTTCAATGCTAAATTTTTCCAATTATGGCTCGCGTAAAAACATATTCACCGTTGTTTTGTAAAAAGGAATTGCAGCTGTACCGTTCATTTGTCATATGAACACCTGGCCATGTTGCATATATTGAAACCTTCGGTAAATTCCCATAATATAACTGTTAATTACGACCATATTTTGTGAGGTACTTTTCTAGCTGCATATATCGAGCGCGTCTGCACGTTACATCCCTTTCTCAGTCAATCTTAACAATTTCAACATTAAGAAGATTATTATTATTATTATTATTTGTCGCTTTTTTTATTAACAACAAACTCGATGCCAACGCACGATTGCCATGCAAAGTGTACTTTGAGTAATTTCTTCTCGCCGTCTTTTACACTCAATTTGCGCTGTCAAAAGCTACAGCTGTTGCCGTTTCTGATTTAAATAACCGGTTCCTCCTTTTCTTTTTTTTCTTTTTTTTTTTTTGCTCTAAAACGCTTTGATCATACACTTTATATAACTTGTTCTTAATCCATTTCGGTGATTGGGGATTTCTTCAAATTCAAACGTAAGCACAAACAGACCTACGTATGCAAGCATGTATATATGCAGGAGTATATAATTAATGCTTTTACCTACTACTAAGTCAATTAATGAGTTTTTTGCTGAACAAAATGTATTGAACTTTGTACTCATGGTAGGAGAGCAAGATTTTAAGTTTTATAAAAAGAGCAATTTTTAACATTTTGGATTAAAAAAAAAGCAAAAAGAAATTAAAGAATCGAATTCTGATTATGCTGTAGAATATAGGAAAAACCTTTGATAAGACTATATATTCCTATAAAGTTTACGAAAGGAACTAGTGTAGTGTGTCTAGTGTGAAAAAAACTTATAAGCTAGTAAACGGAATTTTGCTTCGTTGATCGTTCCATGTAAAAGCATATGTGTCGCTTTTGCATTTAATGCGAAAGTATGCAATTCATATAATCATTTAACCCCGTCTAGACGCGTCATATGCAATTTATATGCCATTGATCTTTATGACAACCAGTTACCACTATACACATGAACATATTAAACGCTTAGTTGGTCAGTCAAACATTTGTTTTATGTGCATGTCTTCGCTTACTGCAAAAACCTGAATGACATTTAATTAAAGTTAATAACAAAAAACACGAAAGAAAGCTAATGTCGTTTTGTGATGAATCCTGGATATCAAGTACTTTAATTTTTTATTAGTTATGTGTTTATGTCAATGTCAGATGGTTAATCTACCTCTCTTTGGGATAGCGCTGACCACTTGTTTTTGATACTTTATATCACTTGCGAACGTATACAACACTTGGAAGGACTTGAGATAGACCCACCTTTTATAACATATATTATATAGTGATTCGGAATCACTTTTCGCATCAATTTAACCTTGTCTGTCTGTCTGTCTTAGGTTTTTGTGTTCAACTACACTGACCATTGTGTTCAACTACTTGGTCCAAGGACGAATTATGGAAAAGATAATAAATATTTATAAAAGTCGCCAAGATTTTTTAAAAAAAAACTTCCGGATACGCATTATGGATATAGATATATCCATATATATGTGCTTTTTTATAAACTTTTTTTCTCCTTCATCTTTACTTTAGTAGTTAATTAAATACAAAATATTATTATCGAATCACAATATATTGCCTCTCTCTCTTCTCGATATATTTTCTCTTTATTTGTCTGCGTTTGCCACAAAGTGCGTATTCGGCTTGATTAATATACGCTGCTAATCTGTGTCGAGTTATCATAATAGTTTTTTCTCTTGCGTCAAATATGCCTTATATCAACAACAAAAGATAAGAGAAAATGAATGTTAGCATAGAGTTGTTGTTTGTTTTCTCTGCATAATATTACGTTCATACTATTGAGAGAATGTAAATGTAATCCACATGCTCCACAAATCGTTTATTCAAGAACGTTGAATGCGAACCACGTGCTTTATTTTCACTACTTCTCAATTACGCATCGAATAATAAATAAACAAACAATGGTAATAATGACGTTAGCAAAAACAATGTAAAATTTATATAGTAAACAAAAAAATCCGGCAAAATATTGAATTACGGAATAGTGTAACAACAAGCAACAATTACGGTGAAAACATATAACTTTACATTCTGTAATAAGCGCGCGTATATCTGGCAAATTCACATAGATGAGCATAAGTAATAAAAGCAATCGATCGTATTTCCTTTCCACTGTAACAAATACAATATCGAACCGCTAAAGAAGACGATAGATTATAGGCATTGTATAGACAATCACATTTATGCACAAAAATATTTTTTTTTTTGGTAGCCTTAATAAAGGCTAAAGAGGTAAGAACAGAAACGATTAAATGTAATGGATCGCCTTTACTACGCGTTCGTGGCACGCTCCCATCTTGAGTTAGACTCGACGCTTTATTGTTGTATTATCGAATAATAATTAAATATACATATTTAACAATATTTACATCTTTTACATATTTCAATACGAATTTAAGCCTTCTTTTATAAATTAGTTAAAGATAAGTTACATCTAAACATAAGAAAAAAAATTAGCAGCGCGAAGGGTACAGAAAACATTTTTAAATAGTAAACAGTGTTCCTTTAATGGAAAAAAGGCCTTCAAAAATATTGTGTGAATAGAAGACCCGCACTAATTTTTTTGAAGCAGGTAGCAACAAGATAAAAACTGACTATTTTTCTTTTTGTAATACAGGTACGGTATACGGTACGGTATATATATATATATATATATATATATATATGCTTAAAGGTGCGTGTTAGAATTGCTGATAACGTTATCCGTCAGTTTTCATTATCATAGACACTGGATGAGAAACCAGGTAATACAAAACTAATTGAATACTTAAATGTAAAAAATGAATTATTTAACTATTTTCGCTGGTCATTGCTGTCAAAAATAGTAGGTAACTTGATAAACGCAATTAATGCGTTTTGGACAAATGCTGGGTACCCGGTATCTCAAGCAACTATACAACAATCACGAAAAGTTTATTAATCGTTTTCATAAAACTTTTTAAAATTATTTTATGCTCAAACTTCCTTTAGATATATGCCAGAGGGAACAATACAAAAACATACGAATCAAGCTTCAGCTTGATCTACCTCGATATTGAAATTGTAAAGGTTCCAAGATCGGCCTGAGTAGCCGGGAGAGAGAATAGGTAGGAGATTACAAACCCAATGTTCGCTGGTTCAAGTCTTAGTGCGTTAGAGCTTACTTTGGTGGTGGCTATAGTGAGTGCTTAGCCGATAAAGGCATAACATCACTTGTCGATTGGGCTTACATACTCTAGGCTGCGGTTACAACTTCCCTATTTGTCTTTCTCTTTCCAGCCTTCTTTCTGATCGTCACCGCATTACGCGAGCAGGCGACATCCGTTGAGTGATTGAACATTTAAAAAAAAAATAAAAACAAAAAGAAAAAGAAAAGAACAAGCAGACGCACGAATAGACTGAGTATTACTTTTGTAAGGAATGCTTCATATATTTTCTGCGATCTCTCCTGTAAGATCACCGATGTTTAACCAATAAATGTTCATGCTCTACAATGTGTGGTGGGCGCGGCTGATTTTTTCCAAACAGACAGTTGGACAGACGGACATGCTTAAGTGCATTCCAAATTTGACAATGGCCAAGAAGTTATATACATTATGGGGCTTTTGAAACTTGCTTCTGCGCCTTGTAAAGGTATTGAAAAAAAATTAAATTTTGACAGACTATAATAATGGGTAGGCGTGGTAAACATTTTCCATTTTTGGGCAGATGCTACAGCACTGCTCATAGAATACGTGTTCAAATTTTTGTACTTTTAATTGCTATAGTTTATGAGTAATGAGCAAAAAACTAATTTTTCATTCCCTTTGAAAAACAAAGGTGTTCTCAGTTTGCGTCGACAGCTTCATTTTTGGGGCTAGGATATTGTTTACATCAGATACTCTCACCCTTCGGTGATGGGTATAAAAAAGAAAACCTTTCAACAAAAGGTTTAGAAGGTTCATTACTCATAACGCTGTCAATATTTTTCTGTACTTAATGCGCCAGTTCACGAATCATTCTGAAATGGTTAAGGAACTAAACAGTGAACTATATATATATATATATATATATATATATAATGCTTCGTACAACGGTTCAGAGTCCGCCGATTTATCTGCTGTAATTACAATACAACCCACAAAAATGCGAGTAAATGAATGCAATTAACGCCAAACTGTTGTTTACCATTTATTTAGACCGGCCCAAGCATTAATATAATAGAGAGAGGAACACAAAGTCATACAAACTTTAAAAGAAACTTACGCATGCACTCGCACGAACATATAAGCAGCAGAAGAATTGCTAAACGAAATCCTAACCTTTCCTAATACATATCGTAGAGTAAAAAGCAAATAAATAAATAAATCGCCCGATTATATAAAGCATACAAAACGAACTCGCGAGAAAATGAGCGAACTTTTTCTTTCTTACAAATGTGTAAATACATGTGCGTAAGTATTTTGAATCACCTGCAACCGAATGCAGATGGTGAAGAAACCAATGCTTTTCTGATTCTATCAGACGATAAAAGAAATGCACTCACAGCCAACAACATAGAGGTAGACACACGCACATGTATGCAATTGCATATATATGCAATATATGCATATGTATATGAAATCGTTTTCACTTAAATCAAGTTCTTTCCAAATTCGGCCTTCTCGTTTACTCGCAGGCATATAGTGAAACTGACTGAATGGTTTGACCGGACTAAATATATAGGTGAAACCTGCGCTCTGCGGTATTTAAATGTAATCGTTGTATACCCGAAAGACAGGCACAGGCACAGGCAGTCAAGCAGCACTCAAGTATGTACACACATTCGCATTAACTGACACTTGTTGTTGAAATTTTTGTAGAAACTTCTCGCACGCATACACTTTCTCTATGGTAACGAGTAAAGAAATGAACCTTAAGAAACTATACCCCCATCTATGTACGTGTTTCTATTGCCTGTCTACATACATATTTTATACAAGTATATGCATGTAATTATATGCACACACAATGCCCATTAGATAGATGTACGCAACTAATAGAAAATAATCGCTGCTTGCCAAATAGGGGGAAGGAGTAAATCAAAAAAGAAGAGAAAGAGAAAGCGAGAGAGAGAGAGAGAGAGAGTACAGGAAAATAGTTCCACCTTAGAAATCCTAGCCACAACACGACACACGTACGTGTGAGTAGGAATAATTCTTCGTAACTTTTTACGACTTTTGAAACTTCAAAATATCTTCGACAAGGCAAAAAATTCCTTTTCACACCTTAAAAATGAAACTGAATGTAAAAACATTCAACAACAAACAAAAAGTGGGAGGCAACCTTTATTACCTTCATAGCTTCGCACAGCAGCGCAGGATTCTGCGCTTTACATCTTCACTATTATAGGTTGCCGTTATTATTGGTTAATGGACGGACCGGATCGTCTTGCTGCAGCTATGAAACAGGATTTTTGATTATTAAAAACAAAAAAATATATACTAATATTAACGTTGGGCCGTCAATGTTTTATTCCAACGTGGTTTGCAGAAACTCTGAACATGTTATGTACAGATGCTGGTTTTGTATTTCTTTGAAAAGATGTCCTTGAGTTTATGGTAATTGTATCATAATAAATATGTTAATGAGCTAAAATTTTTAAATCATTTCAAATGTTCCCTCTCACATACATGCAGAGGTGTACAATTTTGTGCAGAAATATGTCGGCATGCACGTATACCTATCTACTTATAGAAAGCAAAAAATTACATTGTACAGTGCACTGAAGACGTGTTCGGTGAGATTCAATAGATGTTCCTTCGCAATTAAAACATGCTTACAGTCAAAGTAAAATAAATTAAACGTAAAGTATTTCGTTATGACCAGTTGGGTAAAATTGTATTGCAATTTTGCACGAATAATTGTTACATCGTTTCTTTGCAAGGACGCATGAAAGGAAATCTTCTTTAAAATTTGAAAATCTCTTATAGAAAAATCGCTCGATAAATTTGAAGAGAAAAAATCCCACTGTCAATGAATATTTAATTTCTTTCCAAAAATATTTTTATTATACAAAACATTGGGAAAATGTAACAACAAAGATGCTTTTAATTCCAAAGATTATAAGAATACTTGATTGAGGATTGAATCAAAGGGAGAATCTGTATACGAAATTTGGTAACGTGACAATTAACTTTTAAAACGTTTTTAAAAGTTTTTTGCTGCTACTTAGGCAACGTCTCCTATGAGATTCAAAAAGAATTGAGCAAAGAGAAAGACATAGGGAGGTGATCGCAATGTATGCAATTCACCGACTGAGCACTCTCTATAGTTGTAATCAAAGTACACCATCACCCCTGAGATTTGAGCCCGCGAGCACTTCGATGTTTAGATTGATATCTAGATGGCATATGCTTTCGGGCACAAAAATAAACTGAGCAGAGCGTTTCCGTTCGCAACGATATTCATAAGTGCTTGCTTACCCCTACTTTACTTTTTCCAATCCCTTTATATTTCTTCTATATTTTCCATATTTTCATGATTAAAAACGGGTAATCTAAAAAGGTATTCTTTCGATCGCTTTATTCATCGAGGAACTCATTGCAATAAGTAAGTGATTATCCAAACACCTTGAACAAAAAAAGTGCTCCGACAATGGAAAAGCGAGGTCTTTAAAGTGCTCCCTACGTTTGCATTTATTTCAATAGCAATATCCACAAATAAGTTTTAATAGATTTGTTAACATCAACCGTTGTAGTTGCACAGTCAAGACGGAGCTCCGCAAGGGGTAATTTCATTTAAAGCGAAAAAAGGTCTCTTTACTGCGAAATCGATAACCTTTCCTTTTACCGTTCTAAGTTAGTTTTTTATGAAGTCGGTGATGTACGTTGCTTAAGCAGATGGCATTTGCTTTGCTTCATTTATTACCTACTATTTGTTTGTAAAGCATAGTACTTTTCCCTTACGCTTCGGTTCAAGCGAGATGCATTTAATTAGTTTATGAAAACGAAAGCCGGGAAGGGAAACCAGATCGCACTTATTTTAGCATGTATTTTTATTGCAAATGCCACACATACTGGAAAAAAGCATTTCCGATTTGATGTATAAAGTAAATCTGTAGATTTCCATAAGGTTTTCGTGGTTTGGAATAGAAAGCAAGTAAAAACATTATAGTGGGCCGTGATCCCCCATTCAATAGCCTACATCATCTTTCGCTTAATACGGCCATTCAAACCTAAGAGGAGATTGAAGTGACTCTGAGTCGATCCCGATACCCAATCCCTTTATGAAACAATCGATAGAAAGACCTTTTGTATATAACACACACTTGCACAAACTTAATATGCAATTGTGCTGCAGTCGTATCAAGAAAGCAAGTAATCTAAAGGAACCAAATCAAGCCGTTGTTTTTCCTCAGCCCACCTTGTTTTTGTTTTTATATTCACCAACGAAAAATGTGGGATCAATAAATTTATGGCTTCTTTTATAACGCCAATCGATGTCTTATTTTCTTCTTATTCTGCGTAAGATTTTGATACCCTTTAATCGCCACGTTATCTTTATCTCCTTGTCTTTCTGTCAGTCGCTACGACGAACTGAAAAAAACCAATAAAGTAAGCAATAAAATTAAAAAATATTAGGGGCATTCACATTTCAACCAAACCAAAATAACTAAGTTATAACGACTAAGTGTTACACGCAGTTGCCGTAAGAACACTGACAGGTTGCTTTGCGCATATTCAAATTTTTGATATGTCTTGAAGGACGTTAGACCCCATCAGATAAACTCAATTTCATTCGTATGATCAAATCCGAAGGTCTCTGCGTAAAATTCAATTAAATTAAAATTTTTTATGACGTACTTTGCTTGTTGCAAGTTTTCGCCAATTATACCACTATATGGTAAATAGTAACATATATGTTTTTAATTTTCTATGATTTCATTTTTTGTTTATGTTTGCCATTTCTATTTTTGTTTAGTTTTTCTCATCGTTTTCTTACTCTCTCAGATATCGTAGTAATTACCTTAGCAGAAACGCGAACGAAATTAAAAATGGACCCCATTTTAGCAAAGGACAAAATGTGAGCTAATTTCACGCCAGTGAATGATCATGAATGTGTAAATGATTTAGGATATAATCTTTGATGAATTCACGCCCACTTTTAGTGGCGTAAACACTTATCACAAATTTCGAAAAAAATTGAATCGCAGGAGCTCATCAAAGATTAGCCAATCAGCCAAAGATTTAAGGCAATTAGATCGTTAGGTCTATTCAAACTTGTAAATATGGGCCATGCCCACTCGATCGCCACATACGCCATATTAGGGGCTCTTTGAAAGGCACACGTCAACATTCCTAACTACCTCTCAACAGGCGATGTAAAGCACTTTTTCGACAAGACGATATAGAGTCTGAAGGGGAAAACTGTTTCGAACTGAACTAAATGAATTTTGCCAAAATAGCATACCATTGCTCTTATATAAAAAAAAACCCTATTTACTTTATAATACACCTATGACCTTTTTTACTTGACTTTTTCTTTTTTCCAATTTATTTAAAATGTCGATGAAAGAAAACTAATAACAAAGCGTTCGAAAAAAAATTCTTGTTTTATACTTTTACCTCAGCAGAGAATTTAAAAACACGCAGGAACATAAATTATAAGCGTAAAGCAAAATAGCTGGTTCGTAAACTATTTGACGAAAGGGGACTTGTTTTTCTCCCATTTTTATCAACCCTTTATACTGGTCATTAGAGAATGTTATTAGGTACTTGCACGTATTTTGATCATTTTTCCGCTTGAGAATAATTGTTACAATATTTATGTTAATCAAAATACTTTCCATAATTTTCTAGAAGTTTTCCTCACCTTTCTGATAACGTGGCGACACTGTATCGAAAGAACGATATTGGTTTGGCAGCGATCCAGTTTCGCATTTCTTCAGTGTTTCGAAGCCGCGTGCTAGCCAAGCCATACTGCAACGAACTGAGCAAGCGGTAATCAGAACGTGCTATGTCTGATGACTACGCTGGAAATTGTTATTTTATGTAGGAAAGGAAAATCATCGAATTTAACCGTTGCGTTTAGTGACATCTTGTATTACCTCATCATTTTCAGCAATAGATCTCGCTGATCAAAATAAATGCATGTGCGTTTGCAACACTTAGTGATACACTGAGGGAAAGTTGAATAAATTCGCTTTATACCCGTAGGGCAGATCAGTCTACTGTAGTACATAGTGGAGAGAAATATTCGAATATCGCATTTATTTGATATTCATTCCACGATTCCTTTCGATTATCCCACTTAAGTTATTTATGAGACCAGCAATGCGTAACCTTATAAATACCTAATCATTTCAACCAAAACTTTAATAATCTGCTCGAGCGGTTATATCAATTGAGAGTGGATTGGAGGGAAAAATTCAAGATCAATAAAGTTTTATTAGCGATATGTACAAGGTGTGGGCAAAAAAAGGATGACTTTTTATTTTTCTCGAAAAATATTTATTTGGTCATCAGCATCTAATTTGTCCCCCTCAAAGTAATCCCCCTTATGTTTATGGTGGGAGCTTTTTGTTATGGCCTTTGAGCTCTTTCGACAACGCGGTCTTTCTCTCTTTAATCGTGACAAAACCTTTCAGGGGTCTTTTCACTTTTGGGAACAGGATAAAATCGAAGGGGGCCAAGTCCATGTCGACATATGTAAATCCACAAATCGAATGTACATAGCCCACGAAATTGGAAAAGTCACCTGTTTTTTGAACACACCTTGTACCAATTAGTGACCTGAAATAGTTTTGCATTTTATGTTCTTGTAAAATTTTTGAAAAAATTTTGCGTAACCTCGTGATGGATGAAAAAATAGCAGCGAAAATATCAAGACACTTGCTTGGTCATCTCTGTGCGTTTCCTTCGTTAACTTCAAACGTGACGCCGTTTAGTCTTTGCATAACGCTCACATACAGACCATTATTTTTTCACACATGCATATACGCACTAACATTATATTTAATTTTTTAAAATGAACAAAATATATCTTCTTCAGTAAATTCTTTTGTAGTTGTTCAGTAAAAAAAAAGCTTTTTTGTTTTTTTAATTTGTCCAAAAAGTAAGCAAATAAGTAAGAAAAAAAAGAACCAACAATTGCTGAAATTCAAAAAGTTATGCGTAACCGCTGTTTGCATGCAAGTTAGTTGGCTAAATTTAAAGTTTTTCGTTTTATGCGTCGTCGTACACATGAATGTACATGCAAAACTTTAAGGACATAAATTATAGTTTGTGTGATACCTTTGGCACTTTCAAATTTTTTAAACGTTTCTTTAGATTTTTTTTTTTTCCAACGAAATCTTTATATTTGCGGCATGGAACCTTTATTAAAGCGCTTGCGATTCAATGAGCGAATCTTAGGCAGATTCTCGAATGGCCACTTCTGTGCAATGGAAAAAGAAGCGAAGAGAGAGAAGGAGAGGGAGGCACTCGGAAAAGTTTCGAAATTTTTTTCTTCTTGACAAAAGATTTATTACTGTTTTTTGAAACGAGTGAATGATTATTCTGTAAATCGATCCAAACTAATTTGAAGGTGAACATGGAAAGAAATAATGGATATTTAACCGCGACCGAATCTTTTTTATACCCATCATGCATTGATACTGACCAATAATATGAAGACTTTATTTCGTCTCTGAAACTTTATTGCTGTATCATGTTGAGTACTCCGTGGCCGATTTTTTACAGTTTTGTGCAGGTATTACAGGACCATCCATAGAATACAAATGCATACATTTATCGTTGTGGCTGATGTGGTTTATTGGTAAAAGACAAAAAATTAAATTCTTTCTATTTTTGAATACCAGGCTATGTTGTAGTGTGGTCATGGGGATGGGCCATGGTCATGGATGCCAAACTTGAAACCCGACAATATTTATCAGAGAAATTACACGGACAAGCAGACAAAGAGATGGACATACCTAAAGCAGTTCAGAATTTGATAATAATCGGGAGTATACATACTTTAAGCGGTTTCTGAGGCTTCCTTCTCGGTGCTGCAAACGTTTTGACAAAATGAATATACCAATCATCCTTCGATGACGGGTGCAAACATCTTCTTAAACTAGATTTCCGAAAACTTCCTTTTTAAAACGTTTCATGAATTGTGCGAGTTAGAGGACAGTAGCGCTTGTGACATAGTCGGTAACACTATCCAGATGATATGCTTTTGCTATTATTTTTCAAACATTTTGTAACTTGCCTTGCAAAACGTTTGGCGCCAATTCGCTTTGACTAATACAAATGGCTTTACTGGTGAACATCCTTTTTTTTTTTGTGTTATCGCTCGTAGAGAACGCACATGATGAAGGTGTCCGCAGCGCAAATTTCTTTAACGTATATTTCTGGTGTTGCTAGTTACAATATAACGAAAAGATAATTTTTTTGTAAATCAATGCAACAAATTTTTCTTTATCTCCTCTGAAGTAAATAACGATAACATTTATAATAAATCCGAACTCTTTTTTAGAACTCACTAAGAAATATTGGCGAATGATTTGTTATTATTGAAAAAGTTACTATCAATGGCAAAAAGTTCCGCAAATGCGAATGAAGGGTCAATTCACTTGTCAAGCACTCTCTGCGATAATGTGTATATTTGGTACTCTTTTAAAAACTTCGACTTATCTTAAGTGAAACTTACTTTAGAACTTTGGATAACCCATCTCTTCTCAAAATTGCTTTTATTCATCGCCATCTCGTTCTTAGCTATTTTCATATATTAGAGATGAAATAGAGACCGACAGCACACTGACATAATGATCAGATGATGAAATGATTTGCTCTTTAATGCTCGTTCTATAGGAACCATTATGGCTCTTAGAAAGATTAGAATAAAAACAGTTCACTCCTGCTTTGCTGTATATAGATGAGTTATTAATACAGGCTTACACAATATTTCGACGGTCCTTTAATTTTCTTAATGAGTCTTCAAATCAGTTATCCATTTTGAAATTATGGTTGACATGAAGCGATGAATTTGCTTAATCTTCAGGTTGTCTTTTATCTTGATGAAATTTGATAACCTTGGATAGGTACGACGTATGATGATGGATAGAACCCGTTGAAATTCCACAACCAAGAGCAGGGTGTGAATCCATACGTCCATATATGCTCTCTTCAATAAGTCGTTAATACACATATACACAATGCAAGCTTAGCTACATTTAGTCGTTAGTAAGAGACATAAAAAATAATCGAATCTATAAACGTGGAAGTAAATCTTTTGCCCATGTTAACATACACACAAATCATAACTTGAATCAATGATTTTATTGTTTTTTTTCTCGATCTACGCAACAACCATTTGATCCAAACGCAACAAACTAGGCTGTCACTGCTTAATCTACTACCTACGCTAAAATGCCTAAGCCGAAAGCATTACTCTACGAGAACGTCAGCCCTAATACCAGTAAAAGGCGAAAAGCTATCTATCACCTGATAGGTAACTCAAGCTTTAATGTGTGGATGATAGAATCATTGAACATATTCTTTCTTCTCTCTCATCGCATTGTATGTCTATTGTGTTCACTTTTTTGCCATTTACATGAAATCAAGGACAGCAAAGTAGAAGAGCTCGACAATTCATTAAATTTGCCTTTTTTTTTATTAGTGACATACATACTTACTAATAAATATTAAAGTGGCATAATGAGCAACACACTTTCAAGTGACGAGGTGGCCGAGTGGTTAAGGCGTTGGACTGCTAATCCAATGTGCTCTGCACGCGTGGGTTCGAATCCCATCCTCGTCGGCTCAGCTTTTAGGGTTTTTCGAGCATCAATATTATTGATTGATTTTTATAACTATAGCTTAAGTTCTCAAGTATATCTGATGCGTTTAAGGAACTGTGTCACGTAAAAACTACATATTATTACAATTTGATCTCGCTCGGGGATAGTCCTTTCTCTTCTTTCTTATTGTACATTTTTCGAGTATATATAACTACATAATCGTTCTAAACCCACTGAAAACTTTTCTTGTTTAAACGCCTTGTTTGGATGAGTCCTTAGAAATAAACATAATACAATCCTTTGAGATCCTTCTTTATATAGATGTTTCCCTTTTTGTTCACTTCGCACTTGTGTACCCTTATAATCTATTTAGTGTTATACAAGCATTAAAGCGTTAAAAACATTTAAATGGAGGCGTCCTCAGTAGAAAATGGCTGTCCAACTTTAAACTTGGCTTAATCTAGCCATAAAATAATCGAGAGAGTTGCAATTTTTTCAGCAACTTTTTTATGTGCTTTAAGGTAGCTTCGAACATTAGAAAATATATCAATAAATGTTCGTCTTAACGTCGCGACTTTATCAAAAAGTTTCAGTTTTTTTTAAGTGAAAAGCTTCGTTTGTTTCGTGCAAGTTGGCCCTAAAAAGATATTTTTATGTCGTGTCACTTTTCTGCAGACTCTCCAGACTCTCACTATCTTACCGAACGCAGATCATAATTTTCTCGGGTTAAAGGTGTTGCATAATGTACAATAATTTGAAGAAGACGACTCAGCGGAGAGCATTTAATCCTACGTCTGCCTCGATTAACGTCTCGGAAACAGGCCTTGTCTTCAAGTGTCTATCGAGCCGCGATAGCCAACCAGGTTCGTTTGCATGACAAGGGACAAAGGATAAAGGAAGGAAGGGTGTCTACATCATGTCTCTCGCTATATTTAGCGGCTACGCTTTTGTCAAATTCGGCGTAGCCATCCTTTTAAACATGAACAATTTTCATGCAGTAACAAACTCAACGCCACTGATATGTTTCGTTTCCAACATGCTCGGAAAAAGCGACAACAGAAGAAGATTTAAAAACCTCAAAAAAAAAAAAAAAAAAATTAAACGTAAAAAAAACGAAGTAAACAAACGCATTAGTTTTCATCTTACTATTAAAAGGGCTGGACTTTTTGACAGACTTTGAATTTTACTTTAAAGAGCAGGCCTGCACATCTGACAAGGGAGAGCATAATTATGGATTAAATCTTAGAATTTAATATCTAGCAGGGGAAAAATTGACGGGCGATATCTACTTTTAGGCGCATCCTAAACTTAATTTATTGCCTATAAACGGGTTACCTGTGTTAATAAAGGATTTAATTAGGCAGACAATTAGATAGACTTTTAGACGGAACAGAACGTTGTGACTTGTTTTTCACAAGAAGATAAATGATCATATTGTGGGATTTAAGATTTTCATCAAATAAGTGATGCACACGAGCACATACGCCTCATATCGTATTATTACGATTATGTTTTAGTAGGAGCCACAGTCAATATTGAGTAAATGCACTTGTGTAGTTTGTATTTTTACAGCATTTTTATTGAAAATAGTAAAAATTTTATATTTATCACCGAACACACATACGAACGAATATACATTACCAACAAGGCCAAGTGTACAATTTGATGAATTTCTCTCGCTTAAGCATACACGTGAAAAACGTGAATGCAAACGTAAACCATCAACAAAAGTCATGGAAATGAATTGAGATATTCAGCGATTGCACACACACCCACAAACCGATATTCGCTTGTATGCTGCTTATGTACAAATATTGTACAATAAAGTTGACGATGAGTTTATGATTATGACGCTGGGCGAAAGAAATCGTATAAAAAACGGAAATGATAAAATAAAATAACGGTCAAACTTATTGTCATCGTTTAGTAGAAATTTAATATAGTATACATTACGGCGCAATACAATTGATGAGCGATTCAATCCCATATCTTTTTATGAACAGTGTTCGGGGTACATATAATAAAATTAAAGATTAAACCTATAAAGATTTTAAAGTGATTAAGTTTAGTGCGTGTGCTTAGCTATTAGTGCTGTTGTGTTATATTTTTTTGCAAATATATGAAAAAATTATATATTATATGAGATCATTGAAATAATCAAAGAGAAATGACGCAGTAAGGTCGTAGGACGCATAAATACATAAATGTACTTAAATAACCAAAAAATACTATAAGAGATTTAAAATGAACCCTTGCCGTGCGTATGATGATATCGTAGTATAGGATGATTTACATTTTAACATACATGCGTAGGTATACTTACAAGTATGCGAATTTGGCATAGGGGGACAATAACATTGAATTACTTACATATGTATGCAAATGAAATTTGTTTCTAAATTACTTGTATCAATATATATATATATACATATATATATAGTATATAGTAGGATTCTTCCCGCATGTGCTTGAGATAAATAGTACTTGTCTACGCCAGCAAACCTAAGCAGCAGTCATATATTACAATTGTGAATTGAAATTATAGAAAATTTTCTTGTCTAAGTATTTACATATTCTATGTCTCTGCGTTTCTCTCCCTCCCTCTCTCTCTCTCTATCTTTCTCTTACTCTGTTACTGTTACTCACTGTTTGCGACTTTTGTCAATAATAATAATCATCTTTCCATAAACTGATGATGCTCATTATAACTGTATGTGTTCGCATAAGTCACCGCTGCTTATAAAAGGCACACGCAAAACATCTCACCATCTTATATGCACGTTGAAGAATTCGCCTGCCAAATGTCAGCTAACGATAAAGAATTTCAATTTCATCGCAAATTTCTTTTTTTCTCAAATTTTTCCTTTTTTTTTCTTGTCTTTTCTAATACTTTCGTATACTTCTAGTTCCAAATAGTTTAACTCTGCATAGTGTCATCTTTTTTTTTTCGCCGACGAGATTTATTTTTATCGCCTCCAATTCACTTTGTGGCGGTTTTCATCAACTATGTTCAGGCAGAAAAAGTTTTCAATAAAAAAACTCGCAACTTTTATTGTTACAATATGTGGATGATTGATTCCTGCGCACACATCTATAGTACGTACACATATGTATTTGTATGTTGAAAAAGAACCAGAAGCAAGTAAGAAAATTATATTCGGCCGTGATCGAATCTTTTAGACATATCACCACCACCGTTGCCCTAAAAACGACTTAAAAAAAGGAAAAGAACTAAATTTTCACAATTCTTTCTATTTTTTAAAATAAAAATTTTTTATTCGTGTTGAAAACTAGAAGTGTTTTCAGTTTATGCGGTAGTGCAGGCGTATTCTTCGACACCTTTGGCTCGTTTCCAATGCCAACTTGGGTGCCATAACTTCTAAATACTTCCAGTTGAAGACGATATTACACAGACGCGCAGAGGGATATACTTATATATACTTTGTGGGGTTTATGAAGCTACCTTCGGGGCATTGGAAAGGTTTTGACAAAAATATTCCAGTCGTCTTTCGGTGATGAGTATAGGAAGTGAAAAAGTTGTCAATTGTTGTTGTTGTCGAAGCGAATATGTGATAGCCACTACACAAGTTCAAAGGCTCTTAACTTGTAGCACGTCTTTTACAACGTAAATAGGAAATAAGTGAACAAGATATACAAAGTATTTAGATGTTGACACGGCAGAGATTTCTGTCATTTGTCTCTTTTGTATTTTTGCATGCACCTATTTCCACCGTTTATGCGTTGCTTTGATCCACTACTTTTGGGTAGAAAACTGATATTTGGCACAAGCACTCGCTTTAGAAACTTGGACATTTTCGAAAAAACGCTGACAATTTATGGAACGTAATTAGTTCTTTCATGCGTTTATTTCCTACATATTAAAGCTTTGCCTTACATTTTTTGATATATACCCTAATAGGGTTGAGGAAATTTTGTCATTCCTTTTAATTTGTCCAGCAATTAAGACACAGAGCTATAAAGATCATGACTAGTTTTAAGATTTTCCTGTTTCTCACCTTTCTGATTATCTATCCAGTAGTCTACATGCTTATCCCTCCCATCCTTCTTGCATAACTTCATTCATTCTTTGGTTACTCTACTGGTTTGGCCGTTCAGCAGTCTCGAAACTTTCAATTAGAAGACGATATTTGTCGTTCGCAGTAATTACATTCATAGCCGAATATATTCCGACTGGACTTTTCAACTTAGGTCATTGATATACACAAGACGAAACGGCCGATGAAAGTAATCATCTTTTTTTTACAAGTATGTGAGATTGTTTTAATTAATTTGCGAATACAATATTTTTATGATATATTTATGAATCATTATTAAGACAAACGTTCAGGTTTTAAGATGAAATTTATCGTCTTTAATAGAAAATATGTTTAAAGTCCGGTATTTAAATTAAGTAATTGAGAAAGTGCACGTGTGCTTGTGTGTTTTATAATATTTTTATGCGTAACTACGTAGACGCCGGCAAGTCTTCTAAAGACGGTAAAAATGATATACGTATGTATCACATTTGTAATATATTCATACAACAATTCCTTTTAAGGTAGAAAAAAAACAAGAAGAAGAAAACTTTACATCAATAGAGAATTGTGTAAAAAATATACATATTTGTATGTATGTGCAATTCTTTTTCTTTTTGCTTCTTTATTATCGCACTTACATATTATGTATAATAGTGTATTCAATAGGAGATGAGAATACCAAAAAAATAAATCATACAATTTAACGCAAATGAATTACATTACGTTGTCACATTGGCGTCCTTAGAATTCATTATGCTGTGGTTATGCACATTAACATGGAAAAAATATTAAACTATCATCTACGAAAATGTAATATTATAAGCCAAAAATTAAAGATTTAGAAAAACTTTTTTTTTCTTTAACATTTTTCACGTATTCCAAGTATTTCCCTTTTAATTATTTAATCTCTCTCGCCTCTTACGGTATTGGAAGACAATCAATTAAAATCATGTTGAATTAATTCCTTGACTTGACTGAAATAATGAAGCAATCCTTTCACTTATTTATCGCAAACGCGCACACACACACCTCTGCATGTACAATGAAATATGTACGTATTCGGCAACACCTCATAAGCAACGATAGAAAGTATGAGTGTTAGAATGCTTCAATTTTGTTGCTGAACTAACTGCTGTCCAGAAACTCTTCACTACGAAAAAATGAGAACAATTCATTATTAAAGCAATCAATCAGCTTAGAAGCGTATAATCCGCATAAAGCTTGTTATGTAAGCTAAAATAAAGAAGAAAAAATCCTGTTGAAACATTGGCAAAGAAACTCAGGCAAATTATTACATACCTGGTTGTACCTTTATATGCTCTCATAAACCAGTTTTCAGATTTTAAATATTAACAAGTTTCATTTTAAAGCATATGCCTGGGGGTAGGTCGATTAAACGCAGAATGATGGCAAGTAAATCATTTTTGTAAGTAATTGACATTAAGTCGTGAAATACTTAATCCGGAAAAGTAACTCATTTACGACTCGAATCATATTTGGCTACTATCCGCCAGTCTATCAGCCCGTTCTTCCCTGCATCTACCTTCCTATCCCTGCAAGCGTCCCTCTGTCTACCCATTCATATGCAAATCTTTCGTAATATCTATTAGCACTTATGCGGCTGTTCGGCACACAGTCCGTCTGTTTAACATTAGTCTACCAATATTTTTACGTATTCGGCCATCTATCCGTTCTTCTAGGTATTCAAACATAGGCTTTTCTATTCGTTCAACTTTCTGTCTATCCATGCTCTATGAGCTTGTTTATGTATCCGCCCGTTTATCTATTTATTAGTCCGCTTTTTCGTCTCTCCGGTCGCCACTTTGTATATTTCTTGCTCCATCTTTCGAACTTCACTAAAGCTATTTATAGCGTCTATGATCCATGGAACTCGGGATTGAGAATTTTATTAAGTGCTCGTAACACATTTTTACGATTTCAGATACAACAACAGAACATGCTGAATATCCTGTTACGGGTGAAAAATGTTAATATTTATCTCTACTGCTCAGGCTGCATTAGCAAAGCAATAAAAATAAGTCGTCTACACTCACGCTAGTATTGAAATTTAATACGAAACTGAGGTCCACCAAAATAATGAACGTTAACCTGTACTGTGACTTTGCTATAGAAAATTAACCTCACAGAGAGTTCAACTTGTACTTTAAATAAATCTTGAGTGGATTTCTACTGCAAAGGCAATGCATAAATTTAAATGAAAGGAGATTTCGATTTGTCCAAGGATATCAACAGTTATTATCCATCAACGTTAACCATTACACAGTGTGAATGCACTGCATGTGAATATGATATGCATATGAATGTATGCGGCAATGCGGCATGAATAAAATTTAAATTCAATGAGATTCACGCTGAAAAATGAGTAATCAGACGAAATAACTTTGTGTCAATATATTTAAATTTGATTTATATACATCTATATAAATGCATGTATACATATGTATATGTGTATATATCTGTCAATTGATAAGCTATAGCTGTGTGTGTGTGTGTGTGTGTGTGCGTGTATAATTCAAATCAAATTATTCAAATTGAATGAAATTTCATATTAAATTAGCTTCCAAGGGCCATACAAGCACACCCACACAAGGTGCTCAGTTACTTTCATGTATAAATCATAGGAAAACTACCGAAAAAGGATGAAAAAAAGTGAGGTTAAATCTTGGACTACCCATTACCGCATGCACAGCTCTTCCCCTAAACAGCACATGAATGGCTTTCGTTTTAATAACAAGAAAGCGAAAGATAGAGAGAAAGGGAGAGAGAGCAACAAATTTGTTAGAAATTTTTGAATGCTTTCGAGTTTTTCGTGTCTCTTGCTAATATTACGGATACAGCTATTCCGTTTTTACACGATAGATACTTTTCCAAAAAATTCGTGTAAAAAAGATATTGGGTAAATGAAAAAAAAACGGAAAACAATATTAAAAAATTCTTGGTAGAATTCACTTAAATAATGTATTCCGTGCTTACACATTTTAATTCATTAAATATATTATGAAATATAAAACATACTTAGAAAAACCAAACTAAATTGCGTAAAGAATACATTATGTCTTTACTCTATGCATAACTTAGAAAATATACGCATATAACGGACATAATCTAACTGAATTATGAAAAATACAACGCGAAGTTTCAATGCATATTTATGAGGAGTGAGACTGAAGAAATTCATAGAAAGTTCAAAAAACAAAAACCAAACTCATAGAATATTGAAAATCAAAACAATACGTTTAAAAGGAGAATTTTTTTCATTTTAACTCGTGTTAAATCAAATTTCGTGCTAAATAAATTCATGTAAAAATAGAATTAGATTAAAGTGACTACTTTAGATTGTGAGCAATCGCGATTGCACGTGAACTTTGACCGTTCCAAATGCAAGACTCATGAGAGCGGAAAAACTTCCAAGACAATTTTCAGTTCTTCATTTTACATCGCTATGAGTTCGACGTGACGAGAATAGATAAGTATTGCTGTCAATAATTTACAATCTATAGGAGATATTCCTCGGAAAAAGCGTGTAAACTCAATACAAACCCCATCAGACAGACGAGTGGCCATCTATACCGACTGATAAAAAAAAACCTTATGAACTTTGCCACTATTCATAACGATGAGTTCAAGAGGTAGGCAGAATTTTATATATATTCATACACATGCACATGAACGCAGCATATATTCAAAAAAATATTTATTTATTCACTTCGCTCTATCAGTCTCTATTCATATCATACGCTGACATTACGGACTACTAAACGTTAGCCTAACTTGTTCATGTGCAAATTTTCCGTTATTCTTATCCTTGCAAACGAGATAAAAAACTCAATACATCCTCAGCTTTTTAGGTTTTTTTAGGTATAAAGAAAAAAAGAAGAACAAATTCACAATTGATTTAATCATTTGGTGGAACAATTACGTTAATGATACTTTTGCATGCCAATGATATATATGTACAAAAGCATATACGAATACAACGAAACACATTCGCACACATGCTTTCTCTGTATTTATATCACTTGATTCTCGATTGCCTACATTGGCAAAACGAATGTAAAAATTTCGTAAATATGTACTTAAGTAGAGAAGCCGTTCGTCCTCCCCTCTCTGTTCCATTTTACGTTGAATGCTAAGAAAAAAAACTTTTGTTACTAATTCGCAAATTGACTACAAATTATTGAACACATTCAACAGAAATAGCAACTCAGCACCAATAGCTTATCCTTATGAAAGGACAGTGTTGAGGTTGGGTATAAAAGTTTGTCATTGTTTGGCACAAAACTACATGCACTACGCACAGTTCGATCACTGTCAGCAGCAACGAAAGCAGTGTCTTTACGTAATGACAAGTGGTCAAGAAACGATTCTTTCTTCAAAGTTTACACTCAAGTGTGCATTGCGTTCGAGACCTATTGACGGCATTTACTACTAGCCATCTATAGACCATAATCTATGGATTGGGGAGAAAAATTCACGGGGAATTGCGGTGCGCAGTACTTGTGCCATACACACTAACTTTGGCGGATATCAATAGCGGAAGCAAGGGTCATTCATTTAAATGTTGTCTACAAGTTGGCAACTTTTTAAACTTCTTAAGAGAATAGATACACAAGCGTGCATTTGTGTGTGTATGCGCTTGTATGTTCGCCTTTCTTTCAATGAATTACCTTGTTCACTCTCGCATTTTATCACTATTTTCTGCGTACATTCTGCACGAATAATTTTTTTTTTTGTCCTCTTTGGAAATCTCTTATGTGGCGCCAATACGGTCGTTGAAATTTATTTTAATCGCTTAAAATATTTTTATAGAGTAACGTTTGTGTATGCACTTCACTAGTAACTTTATTCTTTCTTTATTTTAGAGATTTCAAGGTAGAAGTTCTTAAAACTTATTACTGACGTTTCCTGACAATGCACGCAGCAAGTGTGAGAGGAAAATACACTCCCCATACGCTGTCTTTTGATCTTTCTCTTCCACATTCATAATTCATTGGAGAGGAAAGGAAAAAAGAAAAAAAAACAAAAAAAAAGAGTCGAAACGAAAAACTTTTTTCACGAAAACTCTAGTAATGAACAAAACGAATGTTTAAATTTTAAAAATTCTTAAAATCGCTAAAATATTTCAAATGTAAAAATTTGTTAATTCTTGAAACTTAAGGTTAAGTTATATCATAAATCAGTTAGTGTAATGTATCAGTAGAGATAACTTGTTTGAAAGTATTTTCCTTTTGAATAGTTTCGCATGTCGTTTTATCTTTTCATGGCCTTTACATACAATCGAGAATCTGCATTAAGTGAATACTAAAATCAAGTCCTCCTACTTATTTAAAAAAAAACAACGTGTATTAGTGGTCCAAGCTCTTCACAGAAGTCCGGGAAGACGGTAACGATAACGGCCGGCCTGGACGCCCCAGCACATCAACAACCGTTGGAAACGTTGTGGCAAGGAAGGAAATTGATCTTAGGATGTCGCTTGGCCCATGCCATGCAATTATTTCGAATTTTCTGGGTATGGATGATGAGCCGCGATAATGCGGCAGATCACACGTCATTGCCTGTTTGTAATCATACCTCAGCCAACGCATTCAATTGACTTGCCGCTGTGCGACTTCTTCTTGTTTCCAAAAGTGAAAAGAGCTATGAAAGGATGGAGTTTCGTGACGTTTAAAGAGATAAGATCTGCATCGCTGGAAGAGTTCAAGGCTCCACCAAAAAGCGCACATCAAGGGTGCTGGTACAAGTATGATAGATCTAAGGAGGATTACTTAAAAGTGGACAAACCGGTTATTGATGAACAAATAAGTATTCTTCGAACAGCATAAAAAGTTTTTCTCTTATCACATTTCGTATAAACGTTACAGACAAATAACAAAAAATATTCGTTTCTTAAACCCAATTGTTTGATACCAAGTACTTGCGCTTGTCTTTGTTGCGTTCTTATAAATGCAGTAAACAAATGAACGTAACTCGCGATGTAAGCATAAATACTCTAAGGAACAGCACTAATCATAGGCAAATAGATCACCAGCTTTTCCTATAACAAAACATAGTAAAGTATGTTATAGTACACTTAACATAACATGCACTCAATGAATAAAGTATGACGTGAGGAAAATGTTATTGCAAAGAAACATTTAAGCGAATCGAACGAACGAACCTTTGTGGCGATTAAAATGATAATTTTGAAAAGTAAAGTAAGACATCGGAGAGGGGAAGAAAATTTTGAAAATCAATTTTTCTTTTTTGAAAGTTTAAATGGTTTACATTCATCAAAATATGAAAATAAAATATAGCCGTTCCTCTAAAGAATCAGTTGTCCGATTAGTGCCATCTAAAGCCTTAGTGTTCTCTTAATTGACTTATATTTCCTAAGTTGTGAGATCTACATTTAAGGAGTCGGATATAACGGCCCGTTTAAATTAAAATATGTACAATAATTCTTCTTCTTTATCTTTGGCTTTACAAATTCCGATGAACGGATGATAAGCACACGCGACTAAGGGGTATATTCTGGCGTTGTGTTCGGTCACTGGTCACAGCAAAAACACAATATATATTTTCCTTATAGACAGAATAGTCACAAGAAAAAAAGCGGCGATATCAGCTTTATTCTAAACCAGATTTGTTAAGTTCCGCAAACCACACAAAAAGATATGGCTCCTGACTTATAATGTCTCAGTGATGTTGCTCAAAATATGGTTATAAAGTGACTCGAAATCTTGGGCCCACACCTACTTGTGGATATTACCACAAGGGATGATCAAAATTTGTACAATCTCAACCTCTAGTTGTTGATATAAAGATTAGAATGTAAGCAACAAAATTTTCCCACAATGATTAAAAAAATGTTTATGCTTGTTCTTGCTATAAGATAGAGCTAGAAGAATATATCTTTAAACCTCAAAACTAATTTAAATAAAAGTTTAAAAAGTTAATTAAAATGCGATAAAACGAAATGAAAACCGAGAGAGAAATGGTATTCAGTTTAGAACGAATCTGACATAACCCAAAAACGGGCACTATTGGATTACTTTACTTTGTTCGCTTTTGAGACGATTTACGAAATTATATAATATATTTATTGTCAAATAAAAACATTACAGTGGGTCATGGCTAACAATCAAATGCCTTACAGTTATTTATATAATAACGTTTCATAATAAGGCGTTATATTGGAAGTGGTCGAAGAAGTGATCCAATCGAACCATTTCCGATAGCATTCGGCTTTTGGTCCAAAATACTAAATTTCATCAAAATATCTCAACAAATGCGAACTGTGGTTTGCCAGGTTGAATACAAAATAGCTAGGCGAACGGACCGACTGATAAGCTTTGACCGATTCAGAAAGTGCTCGTAAATATCTTGAAAATAAAAGGTGGAGTTATCGCATGTCCGTCTTGTAATTACGTATCTCCCTTGTACCATAAGTGGTACAATGGTGTAAAAGTGTAACTGTATTGTAAAAGCAAGCGTATGTATTGTGCGGGAGAGGTAATGAATTATAGTTGCCAAACAATTCCATCGCAAGATATTTCGCTACTTAGGCAGGCGATGAAAAATTTAATATTTTGTTGATCTATCTAGTTATTCCATTTCCTTTCGATTTGCAGGTTTGATGTAAATGGGATCTGGCAGATGGACAGACAAGCATAACTCTAGCTTACTAGCAAATCATATGTACTTAAAGACAATTGTGTTCCGCGCTTCTATATATGTTCTGCACATGCACGTTATAAGAACTTGTCAAACTTGGTGTATCCTTTGTGACGAGCAAGTTAAAAAAAATAACAGCAAAGACTTTTTGAAGTATTAGGACGTGTTTAGCTCCACTTAGTCGGGTTATAACGATGTTTATGCGGTATTCAAAATTCGTCCTCCGACGACTTATTTTCCACTTATTTCCGTTTCGTGTGTGTAGTTTAAAGAGTTCTTAATTTAAAAACTTTTTTATTTCTCTTCAAATGAGTTTTTTTTTTTTTTTTTAATAGAAGCCTTGCTGCTTGCTCTCCTTAGTGGCTTTCAGAGACCATACTTTTCACTTGTTATCCTAGTCCGTATTGTTAATGTCACATTAATTACATACCAACTCCTACTCATGGATGGCCTTTTGCTCATGCTCTTGCTGTCAAAGACTGAATTTCTCAAATGTTTTTGCCGTTGTTGTTGTAGTTGCTGTTGTTGAGATTCCACACCACATGATTTGATATATACACGCACCCATCTGCATATACATATCATATGCGTTTGTAAGTGTGCGTGTGTAAAAAACTTTCATGCATTTATTATGTTTGACATGATAATCTTGTTTCTGGATTTATTTAATTGTCACCTTAACGTGACGTATTCTAAAAAAAATGTGTAAAAAAAAACATCAACGGCATATAGGAAGAGTATACACCAAAGTAACAGTACAATATCATTCGAATCATTAGTAAAGTATTGGTTAATGCCCATGACAGTGTCGGGTCATTTGTAAAGATTTCCCAAGATCAAACATTAAGATTAATTAAAGTCGAATTATACTTTTCTAAAAAGAATTTTTATAACCTTAGGCTTAAACGTAAGTTTTTGCCGCATTTGTTTGGCCAAAATTGAAAGAAAAATTGCACATATTTCTAATAAATTTCTAAAAGCAATTAATCTCAATTAGGTAAGACAAGCGAAAGGAACAAATTCAAGAAATTTATTATGAGAAATTAAACCACTACACACATATGTAACATATTTCGGTCTTCGCTGGCGTTTAGGTGTAAATCGCAAATTTGAATATATACAGTTGAATATATATAATTAGGTAATTTGCAGTGATTACAGGTAACTCTCATATCGCGCACTGAATACAGCAACACGGTTTCACTCGCGATGTCATTTTGAAAATTACATTACGTTCTATGAACACGTAACATATGGGACTATCCGGAATTTTCTCATGTTCAAGATTATACTTTTGTTTTTTTTTTACATTCATTTTTCCCTATTAAACTTGACTTCATGCGTATTTCGCGTTGCACGAGTGGATACTAGTAAGTCTACCGGAAACTTCTGTCCGCTTTCAAAATACAACGAAGTGGTCTGTGAAGCTGAACGAAAGCTTTACAAAATTTCTGACGTAATCAAAAAAGGATTTCGCTCTAAAATAATCTTGACAGTAACATCGTCGATCAGAGATAGTCCCCCAAAGCGTAGTTTATCGGAAAGGTCGAAGTTACTCAGAAGTTTCTAGACCGTTATTGTAGCATTTCTTACTTGTTAGAATTTGTAAAAAACATAGTGGCGTGAACCTTATCAGTGGCCATGGGTACATAATCGCATCTCGCTTGATACTAACAAGAATCATCTGCGCTTTAGATCATTTGCTACGTCGGTATCTATATATTCATTCATAAAAAGAAAGAGGGCCAAATATACGTAAAATGAATGGACTTGTATTTGATGGACGGACAGAACTTTCTATTAACTTACTAGTTACTTTCTTATAAGTAATTAAAAAACAAAAAGCTCCTGTTTTCGCAGTTTCGCAGAACACTGGACTTGGTGGGAACGTGCTTATCTACCGTGTTATGGGAGAGTTATTTGCCGAAGCAAAGAAAGCTCATTTCTTTCATATGACAATTTTCTCTAACAATTCTTAAGTTTCTAAGCGTTGAAATGGACACTGTATCTATGACATTGCGAAATTTCATAAGCGCTCCTCAATGTTCTTCTCCTACTACCCCGGAAGCATTTATTTACAGCCATAAAATCTTGAATTGTTTTCTTCTTAAAAGCAGGTAATATAACTAGGTCTCATCAGTCATCAGAGAAGAGGCCAACAAAGCATTTGCTTGTCTACTTAACACACTAAAAACCCCTATTAAAGCTTTTTCGATGCATAATTACAGACAAAGCCATCCTTCGGTGAGTGCCACAAATCAATTATAGCATCCCAGACATCTTAAAACTTGCAAAATGTAAAACATCTCTTAAAAACCCATTTAACTATCACTTTTCACATTTACCTTCCTTTTTTCCAAGCTTAGAAAACCACACCTACATTCGTTCTCACCACTGCGAAGAAAACATTTTATCACAACTGGCAACTTATACATGCCTTGATATGAGATTTCGTTTGACCGAAAAGTAGAGGGGTATAGGTATAACTGAACATCGTAGAAAGCATGAAACCGCGAAGAGACTTTTGACCAGAATTCTTTATGGACTAGGAATGTTTGTGATCATTTTAATCATGTTTTTAAAGTACCTCGAAAGTTTCTGACACAGGCCGCACAAAATAACCAATTTAATAATCGAGTTCGAGGAAAGGTCCTCTTAAAGGAAATGAAACCATTCTTTTCCTCTATATCTGCTACGTTCGGCGATTGTGCTAAGAATAACTACGCAGCACAAAAAAAAAAAGTTTAAAACTCTGACCTGATTTCTCCGACGAGCAATTTAACTGCGGTGCAACAATTTAAAAATGCTAAAAATCTGATCAAAAATCTTTAGACGAAGACTGATTTATTGCACTGGCTGGAAAAAATGCTTCCATACGAACAGTAAATTGACATAAATACGACCGTCTAAACTCATACTATACCACGAGATTGTAAATACACAGCACGGCATGTCACGCAGATGGATGGCTTGATGGTTGTATAAAATTAAATTAAAATGTCACGCAATTGACATACCAATGAGTGTAATTTTTTACAATGCCTTTAAAAAATGTTAACAAGGTTCCACTGACAATCAACATTAATTTTTATTTAGAGAAGAGGCCTTGATTTACATCTCCGCGATTTTGAGCAGTTGCTGCTCTACCTCTCCTTCGTACTGAAGTATAACAAATTTAGCTCATCTCAAATTTTATGAAATTAAGTTTTTTATCTCATTTTTGCGATATCGTTTCCGCTTCCCGTTTCATATACATATGGCACAATAGATACAAAGGCGTGCTTGTATTCACATGCGGACATATTTACATAGTATTCGTTCATTCTTATGACGGTTGGGTGCAGCCTGTTGCATTTTTGACTAGCAAAAGCAACAGCAATACGCAGATAACATTCAGGAGTTTGTCCTTGGCTTTTTATGAGATTTTTCTTCAACTACCACCGGAAGATATGCAATATTTTCATTTCGTTATTGCTTTTGTAACATTTATATTTAAATGTATATATTGAATTCACTTTGAATTGATGATTGAGTAAGTCTGTCTGCCAGTTTTTATAAGCTAAAAGGTCAAATGACCTAAATTTAGAATATTGCATCATTCCGATAGAAGATCTGAGAGATATATTTCGGATGAATTAAACGGTGGTTGGTATCCAATATTCATTGTTAGACGAACGAAATTTTCTGCGTTGCTTTTTATATTCATTCCTTTGTTTTTGAGTGTGTGTGTGTGTATATGCTTTACATATTTTGCATATCAAATAGCAAAGTGAATGTGGCTCTGGTACTAATTGCGCGAGAAAAT
This sequence comes from Glossina austeni, assembly GCA_000688735.1. NCBI lineage: Eukaryota > Metazoa > Arthropoda > Insecta > Diptera > Glossinidae > Glossina > Glossina austeni. The sequence goes on from JMRR01017818.1 coordinate 85,500, forward strand.
AAAGTTGAGACTTTTTTGTAACGTTGCCGAAAATCCAATTGTTGAATATTTTCAACTGCCTTATTAGATCGTAACGAACGAAACTGACCTTAAAGGAAAGGTTTACCTTTTCATAAGTTTATACTTTTCAAATATTTTCTTTGCCTGCATGTATGGAAAGCGAGAAATAAAACGACTGCGCATAAAGCCAAGGGCACATTAATGAGAAATCATTCCTCTTTCAGCGATATTTACTGCAGATTTCTTAGGTAATTTATCTAGTCAGACTTCAAATTGTATCTGTCGTTCCTCCGGCTGCCTTTAGAGTTTTCGTTTCTTCGCGGTTAAAATACTTCGGCCAACACGGGGAAAAAGCTATAATATATATCATAATAACGATCTCTGCCATACTTACTATTACTTTCGCGTTTATTTGTCATATGAAAACATGTCCATCTAAAGAAATCAAACAAGAAAGAAAGCTTTGTGCTTGTCCGTTTTTTTTTTTGAAAGTTGATTAGATCCTTTCAGTACATAACACCTTTCGAAAGATACATAAATCGTCCACACTAAAATACTTCCCCTGCCTTATGTTGTTGCAGTTAGTATCCAAGCAGGCTCCGATTATGACTGTGGTGCATGTAAGTTTTTTAGACTCCTATGCGCTATTTAATATTTTCGGACAATTTAATAAGAGAATCTGCGGGCTTGAGGATGTGTATATGGAAGGCATCGCGATATATTCCTTATCGATCAACTCATGCAATGGCGGTATTTTTAGAACTGTATTTCATTTGAAACAGTCTGCTTTGACTTTTAGAAATGCTCACTTTCAGAAAACTCTTTTCCCTTGTTTTTCATTAAATCAGTTTTTTTAGTAATATATTTTCCGTGCTTTCACACAATTGGAATAAAAATATAATGGTAATACTTACGCACACTAAATGATCACCATAATTTGCTTGCTTTTTCATTATTTGATTTTTGTTTATATCTTTCATTTCTTATTTAGATAATATTAGTATACTCCACTAATGAAGCAATGGAAGCCATCTTTGTGTCAAATTTATTCATTACTTTGTGTATCGCGCGTATATTAAAACAAACAAAAGAAAAAGGAAAACAAAATACTACATTTCGGCAAATCATAAAAAATTGATTCCTAAACTTGCTGAACTTATATTTATGGTATTTTACGCAAAAAAAGGCTTTATTATTACTTTTTAGAAAATTTTTACGCCGTGTTGCGGAAACCGCGAATAAGCAAGCACATGGTTGTTGGTAATGAGATACTTTTGGCAACTCTGTCCTTGTGGATTTCTTTTAGCTTATTTCAACGCTTTTTCGTCATCCAAAGTACTTTGCAGTATGTGCGCTAACAACTCTGCAGTAAGAAAGTGAAGAAAAATGACAAAACATTTCCATAACAAGAACTAAAAAGAAATAAAGAAGAACGTGCAAAATAAAGAATAGAAATATATAATTATTCGTGCAATAAGTTTCATTTAAATTAATTAATAAAAAAATATCTATATGTATATACACATATATATGTTTATATAGATGTGAAGGCAAAGTTGCTTGCATAATTGAAAGTGAAAAGGTCAAAAATATAGATGATTGTGCCCGAAAAACAAAAACATTAACAAAAAGATATACAAATTTAGGAAAAAGTAAAAAGTGAAGAATTAAAGGGAATTATTTGTAACTGGATTTGTGTAACTCGAAATAAATCTTTTCATAAGGTAGACCACTTTTATTTGTTGAATAATAATAAGAGGAAGTTGGCGTTACAGTGGTTGTGTATGTGTAGACACAATTTGTGTCATATTTTAGCTATGATTTCGAAATACTTACTTAGGTAGATGATCAGCGCAGCACCTCCGCCCAAAAATGTCAACAAAAAGAACATTTTTTTTTTCAAAGGTGACAATTATTTGCCAGCTTTAATTCCAAACACCTAAGAAAGGTAACAGGCATGTGGTTTTTTTAATGGAAAGAGTATTGCTTGTTGCACAATTAAATTTAATTCATTATTCATTCATAAGTGCTTTATAAAAGCGAAGCGTCGAAACAATTCGATTGTTGTTGTTTAGTTGTTTTTGCTTAATCTAATCATCATATTATTCAATTAGATCAAGTTCGATTTTTTGTATTTCATTACATTTATAGCATTAATCAAAAGAAGTGTTCAGTTTTGCCATTCGGTGAATTTCAATATCAAATAAGAAACTTTATTTATAAAATTACTTTGATCATTTTTAATATTGCCGAAAGATCTTCAAACTGGTAAAATAACTTGCATTCTTTCTTTGCTTTAAATTTCTGAGCCGATATAGAAGGTGGAATGCTTGCAGATTTTAACTTGCAACTTGGATTTTGGCACGAATAGATAAAAGATATTCTCTTTCTCAATGCTACAACGACAACATTAATATTTTGCGCCTGAATGATTGTCTCGATTTCCAGAAAATTTACATCAAAATCCATTTATAAATAAAAATGTTTCTCTTTTCTTCTTAAGAATTCATTTCTTCATATTACGTTATAGTAAATCTATTTTTACTAATTTCGTATGTATCTGTATCTACTCATGATATGTTTTTTCAATTACTTCAAAAATATTGATATATCAAGTGTCAATTCCATTCATAATTCATTAAGAGAAAACAGATAAAACAAAATCCATGCGTAAATATTTAAGATTCATCTTCAACTCTACGTACATACGTACGTCCGTGTTAAACGTATTCAATCCAATGCAAGATATAATATATTTAGATAATTTTTATCATCATTAATGTTGCATTTATTTCATTCGTTTATTTGATGATTTATATACATTCTTGATTAACGTCTGTTTATCAGAATTACTGCAGTTCTACACACGTATGAATATAGACGGTATAGGCAATTAAAGCTAGAAGAGCACACAAGACTGCGAAATAATTGAGGGATACATGTTACGCACAAAAGTCATTCCTTTGAAATATAAATTAAGTTAAATTAATTAATGATTTTGGATTTTTTTCGAGTGGCTCGTAAGAATTAAACCGTTCGAATGTTTCGAACGAAATTTATGATAAACCGTAAAATTTATTTTTTCAAACATTTTCTTTTAAGATGTCGACAGGCAGACCTATTAAATGTGTTGTTGTCGGTGACGGTACTGTTGGCAAGACGTGCATGTTAATTTCATACACCACAGACAGTTTTCCTGGAGAATATGTGCCTACAGTGTAAGTGGCATAAAATAGTTATGTTTTGAATTTTTATTCATCTCTCCTCCTATGTTTTTACAGATTTGACAATTATTCAGCGCCTATGCAAGTAGATACAATACAGGTTTCTCTGGGTTTATGGGACACAGCTGGACAAGAGGATTACGATAGACTACGTCCTTTGTCATATCCTCAAACCGATGTATTCCTGATATGTTTCTCTGTAGCTAGTCCGTCGTCATTTGAAAATGTGACCTCAAAATGGTATCCCGAAATTAAACATCACTGCCCAGATGCGCCCATCATTTTAGTAGGTATGTATTGGTTTGTTTTTCTACTTTTTACTTGCTATTCACCTGTGTATAGTTTATCGCTTCAGTTGTGTGAGCAGAGAATTAAAACATATGATAATACCTTTATACTATATGGTTACGAAGTTAGGAATATATTGGATATATACTTCGGTTTGAAACTTCTAAACATGCACACCAGAAACCATATAAGTTGTATTAATAGGTAGAAATGGTAGCAGAAATGAAGACCGAAAGTTGAAAGTTTGCATATCGAACGAAAAGTACTAGCTTGTGATCTATGTAACAAAAAACGTTGATCTAATGGCAAAAATTTGAGTAGGCCGCCGTCAAGCCCCTAGATTGTTTGAATTAGTAAAACGTTTTGTTTTAAGCCATAAAGCCAATATAATCCTACCACTACTTATATTAATAATAACAATCAAATTCAGTCTTTAATTATTCTGCTATTGCTTTATTACTACAGGTACTAAAATCGATTTACGAGAAGACCGTGAAACCTTAAGTGCTTTGGGTGAACAAGGTTTAGCTCCTTTAAAACGAGAACAAGGCCAGAAGTTAGCAAATAAGATTAGAGCTGTTAAGTACATGGAATGTTCTGCACTTACGCAAAGAGGTCTTAAACAAGTAAGCATTAGATTAAAAGTGACACGTGATAATTGAATGAATGCATAATAATTTCTGCTTTTTGTTATTAGGTGTTCGAAGAGGCTGTGCGAGCCGTTTTAAGACCAGAACCTCAGAAACGACGCCAACGAAAGTGTATAGTAATGTAAATATATATGTGTGTGTGTGTCTGTAAGCGTGTCACATTAATCTTTAGTCTTTTCCATCCTCCTCCTTCACTATATGTGAGTGTATGTACGTATTTTTTATAGAACAGAGAAAAAACAAATCAGATGTAATTCATCATCATCAGCAACACCCTTTACAAATTTAATTATGATTTTCGAAAATACATGTATACATAAATGTGTTTTAAAATAGTAACAGCAAAATGACACCAATTCGGTTTTACCGAATAATGAATACCTACCACCTGCATATAGTATTATTATACGTTTGGATTTTGTCCGGATATACTTACGTACATACTCAATGGCTTAATAGTTTGCCAATAATTTGGTTTAATGGAAACCATATGAGGTTAAAAGCCCTTTAATAAGTTTATTCTTCCTCAGCCCCCGATTAACACCAGTTTTTTCCCGAGTTACCTATATGCTTTTGAGAGTGGTGGTGGGTGAGGGAAACTACAGTTAACCAAAACGCTAACTAATCAAAACTACTTTACCTCGTCATAATTTATGCTTGGTTTTCTTCTTCACTCTTTTTTCCTGAAAACATAATTTTTTCTAACCGTTTCATTTTAAGTATATTATTTATATCACATATATATTTATGTTTATTGACTGAAATGATAAATAGTGCAGTGCTATGTTTATTTCATAAAATTTTTAAGTTGGAAGCCTTTCAAATAAGATTCAATAAATTCAAATCGAAATTCGTAAACTCAGATTTACATTTGTTTACCTTTTTGTGTTCTCCACATGAACGTAAAAAATTTGATTGAAAACTTTTAGAATTAATGAAAAAATGTTATTTGGAAAAATTCATATTTATTTTGATCTGAATCGTTTAGTACTCATCGCCTACCTCATTGGGCGCGAAATAATCGATCGATTTCCCGGATTACAATTTAAGCGTAAAAATCCATATTTTGACTAACTTCACTGAGGTTGAGTTGAATCCTTCTTAGTGAATCACCTTTTTTTTTATTATTCAAACTTAGTTCGAATTATCGCATTTTTATAGCCGCCCGCTAATTTGGGTGTTTACCAACTTTCTTTTTCAGTTTACGCATCGGGACACTTTGATCTAATCTCATTTCTACATATTTTTGATTAATGTCAAATTTCCAGTATCGATTTATCCGTGCTTACCTATTCGCCAGTTAGGCGTGTTTTTAATTGCTAGGGTCGTAGAAAGTACAGGAAAATATTACTTCGTCATTGAGTTTCAACTGAAACTGTAGTGATTACTCAAAACTCTCAGAAAGTCATTTCGTTTTACTTGATCAAAATGAAAGACGATTTTTTATAGTGCATAAATTTATTATTATGAACGGTCGAAATCGGTAAGTGTACTCTCTCAACGATCTCCCGAATTGTTAGTCGCCGATTTACATAAGTTGATCCCGTTATTTTCTTTCCATAAGATTGAAATGACCCTCTAGAACGTGATACTTCTTCAACATAAAAATTGCCAGAAGGAATAGCTGTAAGCTGATAAGGCTGTAAAGAAACAAGCCATATATAGTATATAATGAAAATAGGCCTCAAGTGTCAACATGATTGTGAAAAAATGCAATTGAATCCACTGTTCGTAAAGACGAAATGACTTTCCGAACAGGCCAATAGTTTAGTTGAGAACTTTAGTCATGGAATAGTCACAAATACATATACATTCTATTGAACGAAAGTCCTACATTAGTATATTGTCGGGCGTGGTGAAAACGAAAGGGAGCACTTTGTACAGTTTTTTTTGTTTTTTCGAAATCGAGGAACAGAGATGAGTACTTTATGATTCACATCAATAAATTGATAAATTGAAATTGCAGAGTTGCAAAAGAAAAAAAGCTTATCTAGTCAATTTAAGGCGTTTGGTGGGACATGTATGTGAAAAATACTAAAAATTATATTAGAAAATTAAAAAGCAAAATTATTCATTTGCTTATTTCCGGTTTATGAAAATTGAGCCTCGCGAACAATTAGAATTTATATGCATATCAGAGCAAAGAAAAGGATTTTGTTTCCAAATTAAATTTTCAACTGTTTTTCGTTTTAATGAAAACGGAATTAACGGAAAGCAAATGCACAAAATATTTCATAATCAATAAAAATACAACTTTTTATGTATTTATAAATAAAATGTAACAAACAGCGCAACACATAAAGAAATTGTTTTTTTTTTTTTTATAAAAATGAATATTAAAAGTAACAGAACCAATATTCTTGAAAATAATTAAGAAATTTGATATCTACACATGTGCGAATCATATAATTACGGCAGCAGAATTAGAAAACAGATTATAATTAACTGAGAGGGACATAGCATACGTACGTGTTGTACGTATTTTTATTTTTTGTTTTTTTAAGAACTGAAAAATTCAGTTATTAGCTTAAAAAGTGTGTGTGTGTGTGTTTAACTAATGCATAATCATTTCTTTTTTTTTTATATTAGTATTTATTTAAATTTTTATAACATATTTTAAATAACTTTAATGCGTTTTTTTCATCGTTTCGTATCGTCTGATAAGTTAGTAATACAATCAAACATTATTTTTACTTATGACACAAAATGTTTTTATACTAAAACAACTTTTTCTATTTTATATAATTTGCTATGAAAAGATTAATTCAAATAAAAAAGAAAATACTAAAGTTTAAAAATAATTTCTTTCTTTCTTGCATTTTTTTTTTTTTTAACAAAAGTCAAAAGTCAGGATGTTATCTGAAAAAACCTCTCGTACGCAATCATCATACCTTGAAACGAAGAGTTCTACTTTTTGAGTAAGATCAGGCAAAAAAAATACATGTTACAACGGCGGTATATAGTAGACAGAGCACTGAAATAGATAAACATTGTTTCTCTGCTCGAAGGGAACTCAGATGAAATCAATTGATTGAGACATGATGAGCAAATGGAGGGTTTCTGCGTAATGTCGGAGCTATGTTAGGAATACTTTGAACTGTAGACCAGAAAATGAACATGACACACAAGAACAATAAAAAATTGCTCTTTTGCTCTTCATTTTGTGTTGTTCGAATTTCTGATTTTGTAATAAACTTTTTTTAGGTTGTGCTATTTTGTTCCCTTTGTAGCTCGGAAAAGCTCCCGCGTTGTATATGCAGTTTTAACTCCCTACGCCACTTGTGGTACAGGATACATTGAGTGCATGTGGACGTAAGTAACACCGAGTAGGGTTTAAGGTGGGTCCATTCGAATATGACTCTGACGTTTGGTACATTGAATTGTTTTGACCCAAAGACGAAAGCGAAAATGGTTCGGATCGGAGCACTTTTTCGACTACTCCTCATATAACGCCGTATTTTAAAAAATAATCATTTCGTGGAAAAAAAATTACAATTTACCAAATGTTGATAAAACACGCCCAGCATTAGTAGTTTCACATTCTAAATTAGGAAAGTTTTGTCCTTGTTTAAAATCTTCCGAATATGGTCCGAAATGGTTTCGTTGAGATGAATCAAGTCTTTCCGCAACCCCCGACGTTGTCAAACAACGAATTTGATCTCGACAGCATCATCGTCGATCGAAGATGGTCGCCCAGAGCTTCGCTAATCACCTATGTGAAAGTGTACCTGCACGAAACTCTTTCAACAAATTTCGATACGTTCCTGTGGCATTTCTTCTTTGTTGGAATTCGTACAAAATGAATTGGCGTAAATGAACATTATCAATAGCCATGGATACACGACTATGTTTCACTTAATATTGACATGAATTGATAATCTTCATTTTATTTCAAGTTCCAGGTCAATACATACACATTCAATGATGAAAACAGCAAAACAAATATGTGTCGGACGAACTCTCCGCTAGATCTATTATGCTACTGTGTCCAAAAAGTAAGATCAATTTAATTTTTATTATATTTTATTATTAAGCCGAATATGTTCTATGTTCTCCTTTCGCGCGATTTTGCAAGTTTTATCAACTGATTACGAATGAATTCGAAACTCACCTTGGTTGCGTAGCGATACAAGATACAAGGGCGATGACCTCAGACCTCGTTGATGAGTAGATTAACTCAAACTTGTTTTTTCTTAGTTTAAAAATTTATTATATGTAATGAAACTTCTTATTCCAATAGATTTCTCTCGCAGGAAATTTATGGAAAAAAGTTTCATTCAAGTGTTACAATAATTTCGCTGTGAAGGAAAAAACCTTATTTCGAAAAAACTTCATTGGAATTTCCTTTTCAAACCACTTTTTTCTCACATGTTGTTTTTAGATCGATTCTAATAAAAACAAAATGTCTCTGGATGAATCACATGTTGTCTGGTTTCGTTCTTTTTTTTTGTTTTTGGATGCGGTACTGTTTTTTAAATTCAACCTTTCATGTAAATGAAATTGCGTTGGGCGAAACAATTGACCGATTGTTTTGTTTTTTTATTTTATAGATTTCCGTCAACGCTAATATAAGCGAAATGGCTTTGGATGAATCACTTGACCAGACCTTTTTTTAGGTCCTGCACTTTTTGATCTTTTCGCTTCTTTACTTAAGGTTGGCATTGATACAGATAGGACCAGACATTCGGCGGGCAATGACATGGAAGTTGTTATAGTTGTTGCCCGTTTGATTTTGGATGCTTTCCAAAAAACCTAAATAATTCGAAAAAGTAGTTTAATTAAATTATTAAACTACATTTAGCATAATATTATTGCAATTAAGAACAAATAACGGAAGAATTATAAAATAATAGAAAAAAAAAATTATATGTAGATGTGAAGAGGTATTTAAACAACTTACTACAAAATTCTGTGGTTGTGGTTGTGGTAGATTGCAGTTGGATGCGTTTGTTTATTGCGCTTAAACGCTTGAATGTAATTAATATAATTATCATGAAGCGTAAATACTTTGCAGTTTCGTGATTCTATTTACATAAATCGACTTAAACGTAAAAAAAAAAAAAAAAAATTAAACAAAATTCGATAGAATATATTTTTATTTATGTATTTCTTTTTATTTCGGTTTTTTATATTTTCTAAAGTGTAATATAAATGAATAATAATGTGACAAAAATACAAGTTGCCGTTGTCTAAAGAATTATTATTAGTTTTTTGTTTTCCTTTTTTCTACACCCTACACCACTTGTGGTATAAGAGTATATTCAGTCATCGATCTTTCTTGTGTGTCCGTCTGTTCATCTGTCTGTCTTCTTCGCTTCCGTCGTACCTCCAAGCTGCAATTTTTGAGATATTTTAGTGAAGTTTGCCAAATCGACTTGTTTTAGCCCAAGCAAAAACTCATTGAAAACGGTTCGGGTCGAATCGTTTTTACCACTTCCCATATAACATCTTTTTATTGAAAAATCTATATCTCTCGTTTTATGAAGTGACTGTATTAAGCAAAGTGATGTAGGGCATTTCATGGTGGGCCATGTCCTACCATAGCTTTTTTACTTGTTTCATTTTTCTAAAGGGGCGTGTAAACCGATTGAATATTTTTCAAGTTTCAATTTTGAGATAAAAGCAAATTAAATAAAAATGGGTCTTAATCGTGAAACAAATTGTGTATGAATGACTGATTGTTTTTTTTTTTTGCTGTCATTTATAAAATTGGAAAAAGAAGGCATTTGTCTTTCAGAGTAATAATGATGTGTACTGTAATCTTCTTTTGAAGAAATTGCATTTTGCTATTATTATTGATTAATTAATTTATTTGTATTTATATATTTTTAATACATAATATGCTTAATTTCCTTTAATTTGGAGAATATTAGCATAGCTCTCTAGAGTGTGTGTATATAAATATCGATTAAATTGTAAATAGTTTTAAATTTATTACAAAAATTTTATAATAATATATATAAAAAAAAAAAAGGATTTTATTTTACTAATTTATCCGTTTGTAAAAGTATTGTAATCGAAAGGTGGTTTTTTTCTTTCCTATTTATTATTTATATGAAATGATTGCGTTCAGAAAAAAAAACAAAAAAAGGAGAGAAAACGCGCAACAGTATCTTTTTTTAATTTTAATAAATTTCTCAAACTTTTCTTTAATCATTCACATCGCATAGTTGTCTGCGCTCCGTCCTCACTGAAAAGGCCTTCAAATTTGAAACGCTGCGATAGCGTGATTCTTTTAATTTTCGACTCTTTTTTCTCATATTTGGTATCAAATAAAGCGAGAGCTGAAGTTCTGAAATCCCGAATAAGCCAATGTTCGCATTGTCTTATCGCAATGCAGTAAACCAGTAAAGGAACCAATCGATTTCTTGCGAGTTTTTCTTCTTTTTTTTTGCTAATAACGGATCTAAGGGCAGTTTCTAGTGTTGAGAATTTGGCTAAAGCTTCTTTAACAATTGCCTACTTTTCATATAAAAGATCGTTCGTTCATTCTTCGGAGAAGAATCTGGGCTAAACAAAAACTTCCCATGTATCGTAATCTAATCCTAATGTATCCTAATATGGGTATCAGCCCTCACCGGTAGACTTTCAAAGCGGTTTCTTTATGATGAACCAATTAACTGTGTCGACCTTTGTCGAAAACGTGCATTGAAATTACGTTGCAAAAATTTATCGATGACGAGTATACTCGTCATATACGTAGTTGTAATGAAATTACTTGATAAAACGACATACACAAATTCCAAAATACATGTTTATGGCAAGAAATTCCGACAAGGACCGATGGACGGATCATGACGTATATATTCTCCGTAACATAAACAGTTAATTGGTAAAACTGGCCATGCACAGCCAACTGGTTAAATAGTTTTAAACAAACATTGAAACATTCCATTGAATACTTATAGCTTTGCACTCCTGTTTTGCTGAATAAAAGATTTTATTTTCTTGGTCCTT